>VXAX01001524.1:187463-253547 GCA_013399835.1 Leptocoma aspasia | reverse complement strand
GTTTCTTGTTTATATAATTAAATAATATTTTATATTTACGGGGGGGGGCAGCAATCCCAGAAGGCTTGTGAGGAGTTCTGGGAATGACTTCTAACATAGCTGCAGTGTGGGCCTTCAGGGGTACTACGCTTCTGACCCTGATTCTTGCAGGCAAGGCAGGGGATGTGTTAACCAGTGGCAGCCGTGCCTGTAGCAGTTGTGAAATAGTTGAATTCAGGCTAAAAGGGGAATGGGGAAGGGCAAGCAGGAGAGTACACACCTGGGATTGGAAAGCAGTCATACAAAAGACAATCCAGGGTTTGTAAAAGTTCACTGTCTAGTGCAAATCGTCTTCTGGGGTGTATCAGCAGCAATGTGTTAGGTAAGAGATGGAGATAATTATTCTGCTGCATTGTTAAAGCTGCAGTTGAAGTGCTCTGCCCTGCTATGGCCACTGCTTTAAGAAAGATGTGACAGCTGAGCTACAAGCTCAGGAGTGGGTAATATCAGTGGCCATACAGCTTGAATGAGTTAGGTGCTTTTAGGAAAGAAAAAACATTTTTAACACTTTGTCTACTATCAGCTTAAGTATTTCATCCTTCTTGCTGAAAAAAATTCCATCGTTTGGTGTCTGCATGTCAACAGTTTCAAGTAATGATCTCCTCCATCCAGTGGAATAAAAAGTGCTAATTTGTACTTTTAAATGAAATCCGGAGGTTTTTGCATATATAACTCCATTTATATTGGTTTACAAAATCCAAATCTTGGTGTTGAAGGTCCAAGAGCAGTGTAAAACTCAACAGGAATAAAAATGCTCAAAGGGTAGGGTGAATCCAGTTACGTTTTGAATCTAACTATAAGTATCTCTTTAAATAAAGAAGCAGCGAAACTGGTTTGGTTGGTTTTCTTTTTTTTCACAATTCAAAATGTCTAGTCTTAAAAATATTCTGGAATTGTATAAATATGTGTCCTATATAATTTGTGCTGTTTTTCTGGAAACCTGGCAGTGGTTTAGTTCTTGTCCTCTACATAACCTTAGCTATTGGAAATGGTAAATGTGTGGTGCACTGACATTTTGGTTAGCTTATGTCTGTTTTTTCCTTAAAGGACATTCTTTTTAAGAAATCGGTCCTTTGTACTAATTCTTTTAATCCTGGCAATATACTGTTAAACAGAAATAAACTATTTTGACACACTGTGAGATCATCAGGTAACATGAAACCAGTGNTTTGTCTAAAGTGGTATGGGATAGCTCATGTACCTAGTATTTTGGGATGGATAGAAAGAGGCCACCTGAAAAAGATACCCAGGAAAGAAGACAGGGTCTTGACCTTCATGTGTAGAACAGCTGGAATAAGTATATGGGCCTTGTTGATGGTTGAGATCTTGTTCAGGAGTCTGGAATGGGTAACATTGCAGTGGCTTGGGGAAATGAACAAAATCTTCCTTAAGGAACTTGGGGAAGTTTCCAGACAGCAAACCCTGGTTCTTGTACAAGACTTTANCATACAGCTTGAATGAGTTAGGTGCTTTTAGGAAAGAAAAAACATTTTTAACACTTTGTCTACTATCAGCTTAAGTATTTCATCCTTCTTGCTGAAAAAAATTCCATCGTTTGGTGTCTGCATGTCAACAGTTTCAAGTAATGATCTCCTCCATCCAGTGGAATAAAAAGTGCTAATTTGTACTTTTAAATGAAATCCGGAGGTTTTTGCATATATAACTCCATTTATATTGGTTTACAAAATCCAAATCTTGGTGTTGAAGGTCCAAGAGCAGTGTAAAACTCAACAGGAATAAAAATGCTCAAAGGGTAGGGTGAATCCAGTTACGTTTTGAATCTAACTATAAGTATCTCTTTAAATAAAGAAGCAGCGAAACTGGTTTGGTTGGTTTTCTTTTTTTTCACAATTCAAAATGTCTAGTCTTAAAAATATTCTGGAATTGTATAAATATGTGTCCTATATAATTTGTGCTGTTTTTCTGGAAACCTGGCAGTGGTTTAGTTCTTGTCCTCTACATAACCTTAGCTATTGGAAATGGTAAATGTGTGGTGCACTGACATTTTGGTTAGCTTATGTCTGTTTTTTCCTTAAAGGACATTCTTTTTAAGAAATCGGTCCTTTGTACTAATTCTTTTAATCCTGGCAATATACTGTTAAACAGAAATAAACTATTTTGACACACTGTGAGATCATCAGGTAACATGAAACCAGTGCTTAAAAGGAGAACGGTACAGATTTTTGCTATTTTGAAAATCCTGCTGGTAAGTACTTCACATATGCCCAAGTGGACCAGTTCAGATAATGAGTAGTGTTATTTCTGTCCAGCAGATGGAAACAGAAAATTAGGCAAAATGTTGTGTCATCATCAGTATAAAAAGAAAAATGCTTCTAAGTGCACCAGTGTGCTTTGTCTCCCAGCAGGTGGTGATAGCCTTCTCATTGTCTGGGCTAAAATTTGGTTTGTTCTCTTAATGTGTCTTTTTGTACCAGCTCTTTTTAAAATGGGCAGAACATTGCTGGAATTGTCTTACGTCTTAGTTTTCTACTTCCTTGATCCCTCTCCTCACAGAGGTGTAGTGCAGTTTTTTGTTTCTTTTTTTTTTTTTTGTATTAGGGAGATAGCTTTGGCTGGCAGCTAGGAAGAAAGACTTTAAGGATGAAAATGATGTGCTATATTTGTATTTCTGAGCTTATTCATGGTGATGCTTTTATAGTTAATCAAGTAATATAACTACTGAGGTCATATTAATCATCATCAACAAAAAAATTATATATAATTAATGAAGATTTATTCACAACATAAGACTTGTCAATTAATTGCAGGTGCTTGCAAAAAATAAAGATGTGAAGTCAAATGTAAACTGGCAAAAATTAAGAAATATTAGTAAAATCAGATAAAAAAGAAAGCTACCATACCAACAACAATGATGAGTTGGCAATTAATATTGCCCTATGAAGTGTCTTTCAAAAATATTTCAGCAGATTGCATGTAAAAACCATACCTTCATAAAGCAGGAATCTGTTTAGTTTTTCTTTATTTTGCACTAATATTGTATTCAATTCTGAGCTGTATGTCCAAACTAACATAAAAATACTGAATGAATGCAGAAACAAAAGTGAGAAAGGGTTGTGAGTAAAACTGCAGGGTTAAACAAACATCATTATTAAAGAGACTTCTAACATCTCAGTTGTTAATCTACTGTGTACTAAGTGTAGTGAATTCTATTGTCACCTATTTAATATAGTACAGACAGTTAAGTAAGAGCAATGTTGCATGTTTAGAAGAAACATCTTGACCAGGTTGTATTATAATGAAATCTCTTCCATCACAAGTGATAGGAGCCCTCTATTTAGGGTTGAAACTAAAAAATTCAGATCTTTGGACTAAGAATAAACTCTCATTATTGAAAAGCACACTCATTAGCAATTACTTCGCCCTTTTTAGTTGTTCTGAAATAAGAGGCTTTATTTTCCAAGTAGTTTGTTCTGTATTTATTAGCTGACCTTATTGTTGAAATGTCTCTGAGGTTTTCTTGCTTGTTTTCAGTTTTGATCAGCTCAAAATGGCTGTTGTGAATTTGAAGAAACAAGCCAATAAGAAAAATGAAGGGAGTCTAGCTTATGTGAAAGGAGGTCTCAGCACATTTTTTGAAGCACAAGATGCTCTGTCAGGTAAAGATGCTTTGCACTTACTAAGTACAGTATAAACGAAAATAGTTATGTGCATATATGGTTGGATTTAATACTAAAAACACTGTTTCTCTTCATGGTCTGTACTAAAACTGTATAATGAGCCCAAAATCTGTGCTGTGTTGGTCATAAGCTAGAACTGGCTAGCTGATGGATGTGGTTTATTTGCAAAAGATGTCACCAACTGTAACTTACAGGAATTGAAGGCATTTGGTCAAATTGCTTAGACCACAAATCCAAGAAAGAAAAGTGTTAAACTGGAGTCAGTACTGAGATGACTTGCAAACTGTAGCAACAGAAGAAATTTGATTTTATGATCCTTATTCAATAGTCAGATGGTAATATTTATATGAATATTCAGACACTTGTTACTTTGGGAAGTCAGAGCCTTTCTGTTCTGCTTGCCATTGGAAGAATGGAGCACACTAGTGAGATTGTTGTAGTTGCCATTTATATATATATATATATATATGTTTGTTGTATATAGACACACAGAGACACACACTTAAAGCATCCAATGTCTCACAGGTCAAACCTCATTGTGGGCTACTGTAGTCCTGTCTAGTGAAGCTCTGGTCTGGATAAGACAGCAACAGTGCCCAGGAAGCCATCCCCAATAGGTTTGTCATTTACCACTATGCTGATTATCCACTCTGGTCATTGACCCCTTTGGCCAAAATCTAACTTGGGTCAATAAAAAAATATTAAAGAATTTAGCAGAAAACCTGAAGAATGTGGTGGTACTCATAGGAAAAGGCTCTAAGATGAACCATTATTTGGCATTCTTTCACCTTTTTAAGCTGAGTTTTCATGCTGAGTTTAAATGCTAGGAAAAATAACAGGCTTTCCTTGTAATTCTTACACATCTTGAAAATACTGAAATCCTGTTTTTTTTCTTAAATTGTCTCAAACGTAATCCCAAATAAATATTGAAATGTGGCCTGTTTTTCATAACTAAATGTGCTTTGCATATGGAATATCACATACTCTAAAAGACTGAGAGTTCTGTTTTCAAGAAGTTGCTGTTATGGATAAAAAGTAGTGCTAACAGTGTCACCTTGTAAGATTATTTTTTGGATCAGCAAATACTTAGTAGGATTTGAAGAAAGATAAGGCAAACCTTATCTTATCTTATAAATGTTGTGAGGCTTTAGAAAAGCTGAGCACAACTGAGTAGTTTTCTTTTGTTCCACATCTTAGTAGCATTTTGTCTTTGGAGACTGATTTTCTAATAGATGAGGAGGTCAACAAGCAAGTAGTAATGTGAGAAATATTATTAAAATAATGTTAGGGAAAGCAACCTCATTTATTTTATTAACTACTATAGTCTTAATTTTTAAAAAATTTTAATCTGTAATATTGTTTTGCATCTTTTACCTTTATCAGTGTTATTTTTACCTTAAATCAGGGTTTATCGGTGCAGTCCTTTAGCTAAATTATGAACTTAAACTTGAGATTACTCAAGTGGTTCTTGATGTCACTTTTTGTCTGTAACCAAAATGGCTTGGCTCCCCTCAGAGATCTCCCTTTAGTGTTTAAAAGGAAGCAGGCTTTCAGCTTATGCAGTGAATTAAAGTGGTATAATGGAAGAATGGCCTTGATGCTGTCGTAAAAGAAAATTAGAGACTTAAACCTCACTCTTATAAATTCAAAACCGTAACACTGAAGTTCAAGGGCAGCATCAATATAATATGTAGTTTTTAAATTCTGAACCCAAATTCTTAATGAGGGCGCAGTACGGATCACAGCTGCCTTCTGTAGCATTTTAATACACATTTCTCTGTTGAAATGTCATACTAAGTGCATGTGCAAAAGGGGTTTTGCTTCTTTTCAGTCAATAAACCCACTTACTGCATATGAATTTCAGTTTTGAATGCAGAACTACTTATTTGCCTGTTCTTCCTCCTTATGCAGGATATTTTTGAGAGAGTATAGATGGAAAAATTGCGTAACTTTTTAAAGACTTGAATTTGTGATAGGTACAATCAACTGTTAAGTTGGATGTTGCTTTCAGTAGAAAGAAAAAAAGGACCTCTTTGGTGCTATCATCCAGCCCTACTGCCAGATATCAAAGCTTTTTCCAGAGCATTTGATCACTACAGTTTTCTCAAATGAAAGATGCTGAGAATTAAGAGTAAGCATTATTAGCATTGTTCCAGAGAAACAGCTCAGATGCAGATTTAAAAAAAACAACAAACCATGAAAGAAAAACCCTCAAGCAGACAAATCACCCATTAATTCTTCAGCATGGAGTTATGAAATTCAAGCTTTTTAACAGAAGAACATTAAATTAAAAATGCAATCTGGCTAGACAGTGATGGTGCAAGATGATGTGATGGCACTTTTCTACCCTTACACATGTAAGGGTGAATTTTTATGCCTTATTTTCTCCTTTAAGGAAGTGCAACTAGAATTTTTACGCGTTTCAACAAATTTACATGAGTGGTAGTTTATATTTGAAAGCTGAACAATTGTTTCAGCACAAACTCTTAGGAACATTGCCATTGTTCTGCAAACTTTTATTGTTTGATGCTGAGCATACAACTGTCACTGATGAAAAGTGACTCAAGGGAAAACCCTTACTGAATACATTTTGTCTGTCTTCCAATACGATTTAAATATTCTGAGTTGGTTCATTTTGGTTTAGATATTTTTTAACTCCCTTGCTTTGGGAAGATTCATAAAACCTAATTTATTTTCTAAAGATATGCGGCTTTTTGAGGGCAAAAATTTAGACTCTCAGTTTTCCCCTTCAGATATCTTAGAACACATCTTCTAACCCCAGTGGATATGCTTCATGAGCCACAGGTCTGTTGCATTGTAGTTATAGAATGGAGCTACTTGTGAGCAGTTATTTCTCTTAAGTTTCCCAAAATTAGTACAGGATAACTTCTTCTAGGAGGATCACATTAGGAGGTATAACCCTGAATTACTGATTATTGTGCAGCTTTTTTCATTAGTTAGGACCAGTAAGTTCTGTCTGATCTTAAGTGTACTATCAGACCCTATTACACATTTAAATGACTATCAATATTTCATAAATAAGCAATGGAAAGCATAAAAAGCAATCCTAAGATGTTTATTGTATTTTGTGATTTAGGGGCTGTTTGCTAAGAAAACAAGAGCTCAAATAGACCAGAACCCATCCTTGTTTGGTTTAATTTCTGGGAAAATACAATATTGTTATCAGATCCCCATGTCTGTCTGCCTGTTAGCTTGGCTGACAGTTTGACAGTGACTCTGCAGAGGAGATGTTCAACAGGAAGCTGGTTTCGTCAGCTGAAGGGAGCTGTAAACTGAGCTGAGGGGAGCAGGGTTTATCTCAACTTGACCTACTTGTCAGTGTCAGGGAGTTCAGCTGGTTCATTTCCTGTAATTCTGATTGCAACCTAGAAAGTAACATTCCTATAAAAGTGTGGCTGTTTATATGTTTGTAGTTAAGATGTATTTTATCATCACGAGCAAATCGGGTCCCACACAGAAGTCGTTAGGAAAGTTAGCAAATTTATTTTCTTTCGGTGTATTTTTTTCTGAAATGCTCTTTGCAATGAACCTAAGGCTGCAGTTTCTTTTTATTTAAACGAAAGGAGAAAAATAGGGAAATGACTACTTCAGTCGCTCACTTATACAAAAACATGTAAGTACAACATCTCTATTGGCAGGTGAAGAAGATGCTGTAATATCTTTGAAACACAGATATCATGAGCAAATTTGAGGTTTAGATTTGGCTCTCTAGTTTGAACTGGCAACAGTTTTTTCGCAATTACAACTACAAACATATTTTTGTGATTTTTCAGGAAGAAGTCTGTACAAAAGAATGGTTTTGGCTGGCTATTACAGCACCTGTTCCTTTTTTCCCTTTCCCACTCCTGTTCAGATACGTGGCCTGTGGGAATACCTGCATGATAGGAACCTTGGACTATAGTTGGCCTTTTGTCTACTACCTTTCTTAATACATAAACTAGGATAGTGTGGCTGAAATTACCCAGCTGAAATGATCCTAATCTGGCCAATGCCTGGTTTTTTTATTTGGTTTTGGTTTTTTTCTTCCTATAGACTATTTTTACAGTTCCCTAAGGCTCATTCTAGAATGAGCGTGTTAGTGATCCAGGATTGGATTCAGGCTGAATAAATCTGTGCTGCTGCTATTATGTCTGTTAAATTCATTTTCTCTGAAAGTAAAACAAAAAATATCACCTGAGCTATATTCAATTCTGAGTCAGACTGGGAATTTGAGAAGCTAAAAACTGATGCTAGTCTGTTACAAATATGTCTCTTCACTTCAAACTTTCAAGGAGTTTTGTTACATTTGAATTTAAAGAGATTATATAAAGCCAACCCAATTTTTCATTAGTGATTCTCTTTGCAAACTAGATTGGTGATTAAATTTGAAATGGTTTTCTTTTTTCCAATTAAATGCTAGTGCATGACTGGTTTTGCTTGGTAGCATGGCATTTATGGCATTGGGATGGTATGCCAAGTTTTGCTGTTGTCACATCGCTGTTTTGTGACAAATCTAATTCACACTTTTGCTTTACTTTACTCTCGTGTATGTTTTTTCAAATAGTATAGATTTTTGTTAAACCCATGAATTTGGGTAAATCAAATTCAAATATATGATTGCTACCTTAATGTTGTGCAGGTGACCTGAAATGTCTGCAATAGCTCTGTTTCTAATTCTCTGTGTGATGTGTGTCTATTAATATTACCTTCCTCATCCTACTTCAAGTGATAGAATATTGTCTTTGCAGGGTAAGAACAATCTGCTGTTACAGCTAGTGATTTTAAAGATGATAATTTGTAGAGCATAAGAAAGAATAGGGCCATGGAAGCAAGCTGGCAAGAATAAAAAAATGATGCTGCATGTATTGGATACATATCTGAGAGCATATCAGTCACTTCAGAGTAGCAGTTCCCCTGCGTGTGTGTGCCCCATAGCAGGTGCAAGTTACATTATTTCAAGTTAAGAATTATGATCATGCCTCCATGTAGTCATCATGAAGCAATAGCTGATGTGCTCTCTGCTCACTGTGTAGCTCCAAGTGGGTCCTCCTATCTGAATACTTGAATCATCTTTGTGCTACCCTTACAGACAAAAGCTGAATGAGAAGGATAAGTACTATCATTGCTTCATATTTTTTCCTTACATTTATAGGACTTCTCAGCATTCAAAATGAAAAAATAGATTTGCTAAATTAGGCATTCTAAAATTAGCTGTGCTAAATTAATTTAATTTTGCGTGTTGAAAACCTGTGCTCTGATCTTTCAGCACTAGATAACAAGAGGGACATTAAAATGAGCAATGTATTCTGATAGAAAGATTACCTGACAGAGGGGTGCCATGAAGTATCTAAGTGGTGGTAGATAGTTTAGTCTCGGGTGAATGTTTCCTCTTCATGCAGTTCTTACAGTCAATTTTTATAGCAGACCAATTGTTACCTTAATGCAGCTTTATAAAAGCAAAAGTTATCACAATTGATAAAAGGCTCAAGCTTTGTTTTCATGCAGGTCCTAGCATGGTATTGTGTAGGGAGTTGGGGATTTTTTTTGTCTCAAGCAAGAGAAAATTTGATTAGAAAAAGTGGGAAACAGCAGGAATTGTCACAGGCTGTAGTGAAAATTCTCTGCCCAAGCTCTTCTTTTATGCTGACTGCTCATGTAGCTTCTTCATCAGTTGTTCTTTTAGAGATGTGAGCTAGTTACTAGCAGAATTTCTCCAAAGGGATGCAGTTTTGGTAGCTTATGGTTACTGTGTAGCTGTCATATTTTATGAATTTGGTTTTTTTTCAGGTAAGTTAACTTTTTTTTTAATTTGAAAAATAGTAACATATGTAGACAGAGAAATAAATTTTGCAATTGCAATTTTCAAACAGCAAATTCTGCAATTGATTGCAAGTGTGCAAAAAAGTTACCTATGATTGAATTTGATCCAGACTTATCCTGCAAGCCATAAATCCACCTTAATTTCATGCTACATTATTCCATTTTGATTTCCATACCACCTTTTAAATGCAACATTTAAAAGCTGCTTTTATTTTTACTATTTTTACCTTTCACAGATGCAGAAGGTTAGCACCAGTAAAGAGAGAATAGCATTTTCTGTTCTCTTTAATTTGGAAGTGTTCTGGCAAAGGCCTTGATCCAGTCCTGGAATTTTTAGTGCATCCATAGGCAGAATAATAAGCCACATTTTCTTGTCTATTTCCAAGATATTTGCCCAGAGATGTCTTGTTTTAATATAAGTCGATCAGAGAACAAGTTATTGGGTCTCATAATGTTTTTAGACTAAAATTTTCAGGGTTTATATGTCAATAAAACCTCCCTTCCTTGCACTGTGCTTTAATTATCTTAAAATATCGTGTTAAGTCTGTCCATTTTCTTTGATTTTTTCCACTGTGTTGGGTAAACAAGCCTGAAGAAGTAAATGCTAGAGAAACAAAACACAAAAAAGTAACTTAAGAGAATACTGCATTTCGTTCAATATTTTGTCTTTTTTGCTAGGATTAATAATGTTAACCAAAACAAAGCCAAGTTTGCTATGCCGAGACAAAAATATCTAGAATTCTCAAGGGGCACTGCAGGAATGACCAAACCAAACTAGACTTAGTGCTATTAACTAATGGCCATAGGAAAAAAACTTTTTTTTTTTAGATTTTCACAGAGTAATGTATTAGGAGCCCTGTTCATGGCATGCTGTCTTTATTGCTTTCCTCTTTATATGCAGTCCTGCAGTCCTGTTAAATCCATTCAGAATAGTTTTTAACTTACCTAGGTATACTCTTCTCATCAATAACCTTCTTATATTTTGCTAAAATTACAAAAAATTGTTAATCTTCCAATAAAGGAAACCAAAGGCATTTTTATTCATGCATTGGGTCATGGATCCTGGCAGTTGTCTAACCTGTGTTCTTCATTCCTCATTACTATTCTTTGGTGCTGACTGCTCATGTAGTTTCTTCATCAGTTGTTCTTTTAGAACATGACTTCTTAGTTACTACATCAGATCTTCATGAATACTTTGCTGAGTTGGCCTTGCCCTTCTTGTATTTTCTCCCCTCCTGTTTTCTGCATCTGACTGAAAGGATGTGATTTATTTCAAGTACTTTTTTTCTTTAACCACAATTCTATGAAAATGAGTAAGATTTTCAGATATGCCAAATGCACTTCTAGCCATCCTTTAGTCAGAAGATGGTAAAAAATGCTCATCTGTGTTGCTTTAAGCTGAGAGTTAGTCTGAGGAACTTTCAAGAATGCCACGCCTGGTGCCTATCTCAAAATATATTTTAAAAATATCTAACGAGGAAATCACGTATGAAATTTGCAAATCAAAAGCTGCATGATCCTGGCAAGTGTGGTTTAATTTATTAGATTCATGGTTGCGATAAATCTAACAAAAAATCCATATCCTTTCATAGATTAAATAAGATAATTTTCAACACAAGTAGCAATGAATTAATTGCAGTTTATTTTAATACAAGACCTGTATTATGGCTTATTTGCCTGATTGAACTTTGTATGTGTTCTGGTGTATTTAGTCCCAGAGAGGGGTTGTGAGTTTCTTCACTATTATTAATCAGTATCTGCCTGCAGCTGTGAAGTTTTGCACCAAATTACCTCTCTGCAGCTGTGTGATTGCTAGATCCAGTAAAAGGAAGCCCTTTGGGTTCAGGAGAACAGGGGTTGTCCCAAACAGTATCATCCCACTATTAGATAGATTTAGTGCTTTAAGAGAAAAAAATAACTTGAGTATTTCTAGATTCCTTCTAAAGATGAGGTCTACAGATACTTTTCTTGACTGCTGCATGTAGTTTCGCTTGTCTAAACTTCCAAACCAAAGACTTTTTGTCTGGTCCCCATGGTAGGGGGCAACATGCACTTAGCTTTTTCAAAATCATTTGATGCAAATGGACTAAGTTCAGACTTTATTAGAAAGCCTTTTTCACTGCAAAATACGTAAGACTTTTCTTTTCTTTTGTAACTCAGCCTTGGAATACAATGAATATACCTATTGCTAAATCTGAGTATAATGTGTAAAAATAACTACAGTAAACAAAGTAGCTTAAACATGTAGAAGGAAATATAATAAATTTATTGTGTGAACTTGAGTAATTTAAATAGGTTTAGACTTTACAGAATGTCCTAAAATGCCTTATTTCTGACGATGGTTCAAAAATGCTTTTTGGTTTACATTCCTCGTTACATATGCTTAATATGCCTTTACCTGTACTCTGCAATGCTTTCCACACTTCTGAAACTTAACACCTTGGTTTTTTTTTTGTTTTTTTTTTTTGCCCTGCTGACATACTTTTCTCTGTCTGAAAGTGAGTTATAAATTGATTTAGTAGGAACATTCTTCCTGGGTTTCCAACATCAAAATTTTCAAACTAAGATTCTTGAATACTGTTTTCCAGGTTGCTATGCAAAATAGCTAGCAATATGAAAAAAATTTATTTTCTGCCTTGTAAAAGGGAGAGGAGGGAATAGTATATTGCTATTGCTGTTGTATTCTTTTCTGAACAAGATAAGAAAGAGAAGTGCTTTGGGAAAATTTATTTTAACTTTCAGCAACTGGTTAAAGATCATGATATTTTAATTTTAATATAATAATAATTTCTAAATAAGCTGCCTTCATAATAAGAAGCTACATTTTGAGACTTTTTTAAGGTTCTAACATGGTAAATAGTGCTCTTTCAAAACTTATGTACAAGAAAGAAGTCTTCATCATGTTTTACCTTTTGTTGCCAGTATGTATGCTTTGATAGGGATTTACATATTACAGGTCGTTTTTGGAAATGCTTAGGTGTGCCCCCTTCAGAAGCTACGTCATATTGAATTGGTCAGCAATTAATGGTATGTAATTAATGGTTCCAAAATGCTAAATTTTAAAAATCTCTGAGGCAGTATGTAACTTAGATTTTTATCCATGTCTATTTTTAAAGTATCTTTCAAAAGTATGTTTCATAGAATGTTTTCAAAATATGTAAATTAAAATCATTAGAGTTTGATGTGATTCCAATAGTACTTGCAACATTTGGCTTTAAAATGTCTGTTTATGTTGTGGTTGCTGTTCTGCTGAACTTGCTTTTCAGTATGTAAAGTTAATTGCACTACAGTAACTGGCTGCCTCTGACTGAAAACGATACACAGAAATGGAATAATGTCAGTAGAGCCACTAATGATTTTGCTATAAAAAAACATAACATCTTGTTAGTAAGTGCTGTCCACATTGTACACAAAATACATGCGACAGTTAACAGCATGCCATCTTTTAAGATAGATCTCTGTCCTTAAAATATGCAAGAATCTGTTAGTTTTAGTTTGTTTCATTTAAGAGTTGATTGTCTTAAGAAATCTGGTGTCCCAATTAGATTTTCTTTTTCCCCTCTGATAACTTTAAGAATAAAAATAGAGTTGCTCTTGTATTTTCATGAAAGCAACACTTCCTGTAATTCTTTGTGTAGGATCAAGGGATTGAAGGGTCAAATTTGGATGTTTGAGAATAATGTAATTTTCCTTCTTTTTTTCTTCTTTTTTATTTTTTTTAATTACACACTGGCATTACTCACCTGTCTCCTGTATCTCCCCCCAATGAAAATTCCTCCTTTGAAAGAGGCTGGAGACTATAAAGGGCCATCCTGTTTCAGAACAGCTGCCCTCGCTCACTCCTTGCGGTAGGAGTGAGGCCCCAGGGCTCCTGTCCTTGTTCACTTGTTAGCTTGCGTCTACATGGCATGGGCAAGTAGGGATGGCACTGGAGAGGAAACCAGCTGGCATCTCTGTATGCATGGTGTGTGCAGTTTATGGCAATGTTTTAGACCTAGTTCAAATTTCACCCAGTGGATTGAATTCCAGGTATCCCTTTCAGAACATCAGGTGTAGTCTTGGAGAGCTTTTTCTAATGTTGTTTCACCTTAAAAGAATTCAGTTGAGGAGCTCAGGTTGCTCTGCCATACAAACCAGAGCACGATAAGCTGGAGCAAGTGGGAGGCTGCTTTCAGAACTGTACCTGTGTTTTGAACTAAAATATATCATTAGTTGCTTTTTTCAAAGCACTGGGTATCACTGTTTTCGAGGGTAGCTTAGCTTCACTCCAATCTACTGAGAACCAGCGGAAAGCTGTAGGAGGTTTTTTTAAGCCTCAAATATATCTGAAGCAATGGAAGCTGATGGCGATTTGATAGAGCAGATTTTACACGTTAACAGATTAAAAATTTGAAAGGAAAATTATATTTTATATGTGCTGCATATATACAGGAATAATACTTTAAAAGAGAGAAATACTGGGTTGTGCTGGTTGTGCTGAACAGTAGAAGAGGGAAGGAGGGCTGTGTGAGAGAGGGGAAGTAGAAGGACTAACCACACTACATTCACTGTTTATATTTTCAGAGCAAGATGGTGTCATTAGGCTATGCTGTGAAGTCTCACCCTCCCTGCAAAAGAAATTAGATTAAATTTATAGTAAAAGAACAAATTAGTGCTAGTACTGTGCATTTCCACCTCCGTTAGTAATACCACACAGAAATAAGAGTTCAGGATTTTGGCATTTTAGGACAGGAGAAAAATAGCATATTAAAAAAACATAAAGCAACCTCCTCTCTGTTTTCCTGTTGTTTTGAGCAAAATTGCACAGAAACATTGTGATAATGGTTAATGCTCCAAGAAACTCTTAAATTGTATTTTAGGAGTGCCTTTTTTTAGCTGAAAAGAAGTGGTGGGGGAATGTTCTAGCACTTGATTTTGGGATCATCCAGATTCCCAGTGACTCTCTTTCTACCCTTAAATTATCAGTAATTTCTTTTTTGTGACATCAGTGACTTACAAAGCAGAAGTATTATGTATTTAAATGGTACTTTTCAAAATACAAATTTTAATTAATACCTGTACAAGATGGCTAATTTAGATTATAATGACTAATAGATTATTCTGTCCCTATGTTTGTGGATTTTTTTCCTTAAACATTACTGTCTTGTTCAAGAAGATACAGGAAGTCTATGTCAAAGTAATGGTTAAAATTCTGCAATGTCTGGCTCTAAGCCCTGTCCTTCACTAGACTCTGCTGCCGTGAAGCATGTTTGTATTTTTTTGTGTCTGAAAAGAAAAATAACACTTTATTTTTAATTTTAAAAATGTTTAAAAGTGTCACTTTGATGTAATGTGTTCCCACCTATTAAAATGTTCCGCATTTTAACTAGACACTTTATTCTAGCAATCCATCAAAAACTGGAAGCGGATGGAACGGAAAAAGTAGAAGGATCCATGACGCAAAAACTGGAGAATGTACTGAACAGTAAGTTTTGTACTTCCAGCAGCAACTATTTATGGACTTTGGACTTTCTAACAGGCTTTAATATTTTCCTTAGGAATATAGTAGAAAGTAGAAAACAGTCTCTCATCCCTTCCCTGTTTGGTGATAGTGGTTCCAGGGTGTGATAATGCATCTTTTGAAATAAGTAGCAGCGGTTGTCACGACTTTTGGCAATGTTTGTGATAACAAAGCAAATAAATACCAAAATAAACATGTTCTAAAGTGTCTGCTTTAGATTAATTTTGGTGGCCTCACAATTTGGATTGGATGAGGAAAACAGAGGAACTATATGGATAGACAGAACTGTAGAAGGATGAGCTGAGCTAAATACCAGGGTTGTAAGATGTTCAAGTAAAGGCAGAAAAAACCCCAATTATAAGATCTTTGCAGTAACAAGGTCTATTGACAGGATCTTTTTCACTTAATGTGCTGGCATTTAGACTATTTGGCATGAGCATTCTTTCTAGAAATCTTGAAAAGCTGTCAGTACTTTGTTTTCTCTTTCTCTGTATTAGCTGTAAGGTTGCATTGAGAGAGATGGCTTGAATTTGCTGCAGTTTGGTATGTGTTTCATCAGATCAAAAAAGTTCCTTTTTTTTTTTTTTCCTGGGACTTGTGCCAAGATAATTTTACTTTGTTTCATTGTGATTTTTTTCACAGAGGAAGGGATGTTTCCCTTAGTGCTGTATCAATAAGCAGGAATGACATGCAGATAGCTGACTCAGTGTTGGAAAGTCTGACTGTGTTTTATGAAATCAAGAAAGTGACATGGAAGTTCACTGTTTTTCTTCTCTTATATGAAGAAAGCAGTGACTGTATGTATGTTTGTGTGAGGAGCACAAAGAAAGCAGGGGGTTTTGTGAACAGCTCTAGCCCTTTTCAGTAGGGATGCCTTGATGCTCACAATAAAGGTGTAGTTTGAACATTGTTGTTCTTTTCAGCTTCCCTCGTATGCCTGAAATGAAAAAAAAACCAAACTGCCAAAAAATTTAAAATTACAAAAAACCACCACATAAAGACTCACACCTCTATATAAAGACTATCTATGTCTATGTGTGCAGAATGTTTGGTACATATAGGTAGGAGAAAAAGAAGCATTTGTTGAAATTGTCCAGTGTAATCCTCAGTGCTCTGTATTTAGGCCATGTCATGCACCAAGCACAGATTCCTTGGAGAGCACTTTCCCTTGTACTAAATTGTGTGACAGATTTTAAATAAAAAAGCAAAAATGTAGGTCTGTGATATTTTCCTATATACAGTAATATAAGACAAATTTACCTATAATGTATAATTACTGTTTCATTTGATAAATGGTGGCTGAACTCTGTACGTAGACAATGCAAACTGTCTTTTTCAAGCTGGAACTGTAGAGGAACTTGTGCCAGACATTTCAGAGTGGTTTGAAGTTTGGCTCTGCTATGAAAAGAATTGGCTGCTTTTCCTCACGATACTTTGCAAGTCATGATGGGTGGGAGACAGGGAAGTAGGAATACAAGGATTTAAAAAGAGTAAATAATATTATGCAAAGTAGTTTAGGATCAAAGCTTTGTTTCTTGTCTGACCATTGAAAAGCTTCCATAATCCATGAGTAGCAGGGACTGCTTTCAAAAATGAACTTTAATTCTTTAGTTGAATTGTGCATTTTATGGACTGTAGGTGCATGTTTGGAGAGACAGCTGCTGTTGTGTGAGCTTGGTTACAAACCCTTAATAATGAGCACGTTTTCCACAGCATCTGAATGTATATTAAGATGGTTCCAAATTCTTGAATTGAAATGGCATGGGATAGTTAAAAGAACAGTTTGGTGTTTTAGCTGGAATTATAGATGTTTGGAATTTTTGCTTAATTTAATTGCTAAACAAGCTGTTAAATTTTTTTGATTAAAAACATACAGTCTTGTTATTAATTTAATGAAGAATTATATATCAAAGGAGGTAAATCGAATTCCTCTATGTAGGGTTTTTGTCAGGCTCTATGACAGTCAACTGTTGAATAACTAGAGATTTATTTTAAAGTAAAAAATTCACACAATGTAGATGAATCATCGATTTCGAAAACATAGTTAGTCGATATAAGAACCAAAACTTTATCCATGGATGGTTTGTCAATAATCAAGAGATAAAGATTGGAGAGCTTTTTCCCACTCACAGTGTATGTGAGTGTATCTTAATACCTATTCTTGAATTTTTATTGTGGGAAGGATGTGGAGGCATGAGGAGGGAAGAAATGTTACAATATTTTAATTCTAAAAAGATAGATCTGTTTTGCATGAAGTATTGAATTTCATTAATACATGAATAAGTAATTTGATATATTTCAATTTCTTATAAAACAGAAGAAGTACCCTTAAAAAGAAATTAGAATAATTTACCTGAGTTGGGGATTTCATAAAGAGATGAAGATAGAAATCACTGTGGTCTTCCTGCAGTTGTCAGTTACCTTTCGAAAAAGGTTTGCATTGAATAAAAAAAAAAAAAAAAAACTTCATGAATATAACTTCAATTCCCAGGTAAAGCACATTGCTTGTGGGCTGTTAAAAGAATGGACAAGAAGCATATTAATTCAAACAAACAAAATGTTACTAGAAGGATTTACAAAACAATAATTTCTTATAACCTTGAGAAAAATCATACTTTAGCAGTGGTCTGTATTTAAATGTGCAGCTAACTGTTTTCATTGTGCATTTCTCCTTAATGGATTAAAGTATTCCATGCTGAATAGTATGTGGTGGAAATAGATGTCCTGACAAAACTTTTTTTACATCAAGGCTTCAAAATTTCAACAAAGTTTAAACATTATTTAGATATAACAATTATTTTACAAAGACTACTTTTAACATGAGCAGGCCACCCACAGTGTTGACTAGAGAAAATGGCATGCAAGCCACCCAGCGAGACTGATGTAATTTTTTTTCATCTTTGCTTAAAGTATAGTCACTAGACCAGATAATGTAGAAACTTCTGCACGCAATGATCAAAAAGGCTAAAGCAGTTCCACTTTTTTTTTTTGTTTAATTAAAAGTAAGTCATAAGTTGAAAAATGCAAATGTTCGTATGCAGTGTAAGTCTTCTCTACTATAAATGAAATTTTATTATTCTATGTTAGGAAACAGAATGCCTTTTAGTTTGGATAGAAAAAGTTTTAGGGCAATATTTAATGTATTTATTGAAGAGTATTCGTAGATAGTATAGAGACTTAAATACATGAAAATTGTTGACCAAGGCTTCATCCCGTGTGTGGTGAAGCCAGTAAGAGTTTTAATGCAATGTGAAGACAGTTTGTATTCATTCTGTTACAGTGACCAGCTAGTTAGACTTTTTTAGTCATGACGTTGTCTTTGTCTTAACCATTGGTACTTTTAAGTGGGTCAAATATTGTTAATTTTTAAGACTTTACTTGAAAACATTAAAAATTTGTTTGCAAAACCCAGTGATAACTTTAGAAGCTCTGACATTAATTACCCAGATGAAATTATTCTTTTTTTAAAAATAAAGCTTTCTAATACTTTTTTCTATATCCTGAGATGCATAATTTGGTTGTAAAATGTACATCTGGAGCCAAAGCAAACTGTAAAATATCTGCAGCAAAGCTAAGCATTTGAAATAGGAAAGAGTGATTGTTTTTAATCGCACAGGGGTCTTACCACATTAAAATGCTAAGTGGTTCACTTTGAAATAGAATTTCAGCAGT
Source organism: Leptocoma aspasia (assembly GCA_013399835.1). Classification (NCBI taxonomy): domain Eukaryota; kingdom Metazoa; phylum Chordata; class Aves; order Passeriformes; family Nectariniidae; genus Leptocoma; species Leptocoma aspasia. The sequence continues at coordinate 234,878 of VXAX01001524.1, read as the reverse complement.
TGTAAAATGTTAACATAGTTGAACAAAAAAATATGAAAATCAGCAATAATTAGTCATTTGCTCTAAGAAAACCTCGAATAATTCATTAAAATGAAGAAAATCTGTTTGTGATTTCAACTGATTACTTACTCTACTTTTTCTTACTGTCACCCTTTTTTGAAATAGGAGCCAGTAACACAGCAGATACCTTATTTCAAGAAGTGCTGGGTCGCAAGGACAAAGCTGATTCAACGAGAAACGCACTTAATGTTCTTCAGCGCTTTAAATTTCTTTTCAATCTTCCCTTAAATATTGAAAGAAATATCCAAAAGGTATAATACTTTAAAAATAATTTTCTATTTGCTGAAAGTAGCCTTTTGACATTAGTCTTTTTCTTGACAAATGTAAATGCTTGGTTTTGTTTTCAAGGGCGATTATGATGTGGTTATTAATGACTACGAAAAAGCCAAGTCCCTCTTCGGAAAGACAGAGGTTCAAGTGTTCAAAAAATGTAAGATATGGGTTCTATTATTTAATGGTTTTGGGTTTTTTTTAACTTGAATGCTAAAAAGCACATAGAAGACCAAAGAGCTTTATGTGGTTTGGATACGGATTTTCATCCATACAACTTATGGATTTATAGGAGCCAATTACTCTAGGCAATATTTCTGGCAAGTTTTGTGAGTGAGGTATATACTACAGAATGTGAAATCACAGCCAATTTTATTTATTTATTTAGGCTTGGTATTACTGGACATAAAAAAAGATTACAGTAATTAAAATGTGACTTTGAGTATCTTTCTCACATATTGTTGGAAAGACTTAAAAGTCTAATTCTCTGGTTTTGTAAAACTGTCAGGTATAATATTTTCAGATGTGGCTTGTTATAAAATGATTTATATTGATTTCCACATTAACTCCAGAAGTGTCTGATACCCTAGGAAAATATAAATTTCAGTTCATGACACTGCTTAAGAACACATGGGATTTAATCCTGCTCCCTATTCCTAGATTATGCTGAAGTTGAAACCAGAATTGAAGCTTTACGAGAACTTTTGTTGGATAAGCTGCTTGAAACTCCGTCAACATTGCATGATCAGAAACGTTATATAAGGTAATCATTTGCCTAGTGCCTTCATCAGACATATTGTGTTAAATGTGTATTTAAATGTTTCCTAAATAGGGTAGTGTCTAGTTTTACTATGGTTTACATACTGATTTTAAAGCTGTGAGTATTTTAAGACTTTATGATTATATAAATAATGGCAGTGGAATGGTACTGGATTGTTTATTGAAGGGCTGAAAAACAGTTCTTGAATGAGAACAATTTAATGCAGCGTAATTGAAATTTGAATTTTTTAAATCTTTAAGGCGTGTTGAGATTTTGTTGCTTTCTCTAAACTGATATATTGCAAGCTGTGTTTGAAGTGACCACTCCTGGTTTGCATACCTCAAAATAGGTTCCTTATTAATGTGTCTTGTACTTCAGCTTGACTTAGCATTTAAATGGGATCGTCCTGAGTCAGATGTGACAGGGAGGCTTTAATCCAGACTGTTCTGTTGTTTGAAAGTGGTATTGGCTCTTTTACTGCTCAGGTGAAACAATGAAGTTCCTTTGTATTTCATGAACATGAACCAGTTGCCCAGTTTTCATTAACATTTATAGATTTTCTGGTTTTTCACAAAGCTGATGTCTGTTGTAGGGCTGCTGAGATGAGCTGATGTAGACTGTAACCTTTCAGTCCTTGGCGCCAAACTTTAGAGTGCTCTGGAACATTTGATGGCTTTATTTAGAAAGCTTTTTCAGATTTGGATGCTACCAGGACTCCTGGTGTATCTTGACAATCTCAGTGCTTTTATCAGTTAACATAAAAGCAGACCAAACGTGCTGTGCGGGAAACGTTTGTAAAATTCAGACACCTGCACGAGGTCTTGAGTGTTTTGTGTGTGCACCAGGCCCAAGTGCAGTGTTGGTGCCTTAGGTCCCTTTCCTCGTGTGAGTTTATGGCTCCAGTGAGCTGTGTGCATTTTTGTAGAGTGCTTCTCATTCTTCTGGATGCTACATAAATACTGCCTATTAATTGGAACTGTTTTTTAAGAGGAATACTTCAGCGTTTTGTGTCTGTGAAGGCACCGCTGGCTATTCCTTTTCTCTGTGACACTTGAAAACTTTAAAGAGCAGCTGCTTTAACCTAAGCCAGGTATTAGGGCCTTTTCTAAGGATTCTCTGAAAGACTCATAGTTGTACATGTGCTTGATTCTGGTTTTTCGTTCGGGGTTTCTTGGGGGGTTTTTTTTGTTGGTTGTGTTTTATTGCTTTTTGCTTGAGTTTTTGAGGTTGGTTGTTTTGGTTGGTTTTTTTTAAGGTTTTTTGTTTTCTAGCCCCGTATCTTGAACCGTTGAATCTTTAAAAATACCCCAGCCTGTGTTAAAGCAGACTGTGTTAATGTAACCAAATGTATTCCACGTGTAGAAGTATAATAAAGGAGAGCAGAGAGTGGATGAATGTAAAATAATTTAGTTGCAATGAATCAACAGAATCGCAGCCTACAAAATTGTTAAGTTAGTTTCACTACTCTAAATACACATGGGTATATTAGTGTAAATTTTCTGAAGGCAAGGTATGAAGTAAATTTTCTTCAGGGGACTTCAGCAAAAATGAAACTAACAAAATCCAAATTGTAAAATCATTTGCATAAGCCCTGCTGGTTTTAGGAGGATTTTTTCTTCCTTGGTACACTTGTTTTGTATGTCTCTGAAGTTGACCAAGACCTAAAATACTGTAGTTTTCTCCTTCAGATATTTAATGTTTATAATAAGGCTTCAATTCATATTTTCCTCTCATTGTATTAGGGTATTTACACTGTTAATTATTTTATACTGTTCAGAAATAGTTTACTATAGCACTTAGCAGCCAAGTAGATATATGTATTTCAAGACCAGTGATAATTTTTTTTTTCAGTTTTGTGCCTAAGAAAAGACTAAAGTCCCCCATAACACTGAAAAGGACTTGAGCTCATAATTTATAAATGTCACCCTGTCAAAATGGTTAGTTGTGTAATTTTCTCATCCATCCAACCAATCCTACTCTGACAGTTTATTTTTTGTTCAAGTGCCACAGATGTTTGTCAAAGAAGACAGAATTCAACACAGTCCTAATTAACGTTAGGTATTATTGTAGTTAAACGGCTTTTGTGAGGGTGTAAACAGTCCCTGCACTGCTTAAGATAACTTATCAGTATAGTTCACCTTAAGCATCTTGACTTTTTTTAATCTGTCCCGAGTCTCATTAATGCAGAATATAAGAGTGCCTTAAACAGTAGAGCAGCTACCACTTTTTGGAAATAGTCTTGAATGCTATACATGAGACTACATTCCTTTTGTGTTCTCTTCGAAGTCACAAGGCTGGCTTCTAATACTCCTCTATCCCTGAAGACAGACAGTATTTTGCTACTGCAAATTAGAAGCCACAATCATTTTCATTATCTCTCATCCCTCTTTTTTTTCAGAATGCCTGGAAAAAAAAACCACCAGACCGAAACAAATAAACAAAAAGACAACCCAGGAGCTTGATTTACATATGTTTGTACATGCATGTGCTAAAATTAATGAGCTGCCAGAAATTCATTCCTTCTGTAATTACTTGTTAAGATTACATGATGATACAATCATATACAGTAGGAAGAAAAATACTATATTTTATGTGCTTGAGATGCCGTCACTGGTTCCCCTCAAATCTGAAGCACTAAACTGCAACCTTGCAGATAAAGGGTTTGGTTTCCTGCATACTTTACTAGACACACAACTGAAAATACATATTCATATGATATGAAAGGTTTTTATTTCTATAAAACTTTTGTTGGTGGAATTTTGCTTCATTAATTGAAGAAGGGAGAATACAAAACTTCTGCTTGCAGTGTATGTGAGTGTATCTTAATACCTATTCTTGAATTTTTAAAATTATGTAAAAAAGAAAAAGTATTTCTTAGTACAGGCTTGGTCTGTTTTAGTGAGGCCTTCAGTGTGTCAAGTCAGAACTGTGATTTTTGGACTGGATATCTTTACAGATATCTTTCTGATCTTCATGCGCCTGGGGACCCAGCTTGGCAGTGCATTGGTGCTCAACATCAGTGGATTCTGCAGCTCATGCACAACTGTAAGGAGAGCTATGTTAAAGAACAAAAAGGCAAGGATACATTTTTGTTTTACCTTTATATATATATATATATATATGTATATTTGACATTTAGAAATTTGGCATTGCCTTTTATTTGATTCTAGTGTACAGAGGATATTTTAGCTTTTCCCCTTCAATTTAGATAGCTTTTTACAAAGTTGAATACTGACTTAATTTTTTTCTTTATTCTGTTATAAAAACAAAACAGCAGTTGGAGTTTTCTTTTTGCTTAATTTATAACTTTTAAGCTCTTTTCATGGGAAAAGCATTACATTTCAACCATTTATCCATGGTTTACTGTCCTCTTGGAACATTTCTTTGAGGTCATATCAAGTTAGGACTGTTCTCTGAATCTGCCGGTTAGATTTCTTTGTCACAAGATAATCTCTTAGTATGTGGATACATGGGACATTGGGGCACAGTGGAATAATGCTTAATTCATTGACATGTAGTGAATGATATTATGGAGTCCTCTTGTTCTTTCTTTGTGTGCAGTTTCAAAATTCAGGTTATACTGAATCTGCACAGACCTGTGAGCTGGGTCAAGGAGATATTTAGGCCAAGTTGTTATTAAGACCAATATGAATACATAGTTATATTCTGTCTTTGACAACTTTGCTCCTAAAAAATAAGTGTAGGTATTGCTTGCAGGTGAGGCTGCAATTTAGCTACAAATTAACATGATCCATCACATTAGCCTACCTATAAAAAGCCTTCCAGCATGTGGAAGGCTGCTGGCCTGACATTTCTAGTAGTAAAATCTGAAAACTGGATTTTCGAATTAGGAAATAGAAGCAATGCCTTATTTCTCAAGAAGTCTTACAGAGTTTGCTGCCAGTTCTGAAATGAATAGGCATATTGGAATCTGGCATCCCTTGCCTTATAGGTAACTCCCATGTTTAGTGTTAGTGCATGCATATCCCAAGCCAAATAAGGTATTTTATTCTGAGAAACCACAAAAGTACTACTGAGTTGGAGCTGCTGCAGAAATGTGCTGTAAATGTTCTGCAGAGGCTTTAACTCTCTGTTGCACAGGTTGTGACATGAGGTGTGGAGTTCACGGGGTGCATCACTTGTGACAGCACTGTCAGTAAGTTTTAGCTTGTAAGTGTGCACAGACCATCTTTGTTCCACTACACAGTGTGGAGTGCTGTGGAACCAGCTGGAATGCCACACTGTTTCCTGGCATCTTGGTCAAAATTCAGAATGTTTACAAACTTCCTCATCTTCTTTCCTTGTCAAAAGCCCTCATGAGGCACCACCACCAGCCTCACAACATTAAGTTATCAGGAGCAAAACTCACTTGTGAAAACAGCCATGGTTAATAATTCTAAGCTTCCTTCTTCTCTCTCTTGAAAAATTCTGTATGGCCATTTTCCAGCTTTTTAGCAAGATAAATAGAGACGTGATGATAGCTGGTGCTTGAGACTTTTTGTTTGAGTTGTCTATATAATTCTGATATGCAGGCTCCATTGAACAAGTAGAAAATGTGTCTAAATTCCTAGATTTGTCTTGAAAAATCTCAACACGTTTGGTATTTTTCTTGCAACAAGACTGCTTACCTGAGCCTTAGTGTCCAAGGGGCCATTATGGTACAGCTTTGTTTGACTCACAGAAGAAGGAAGCTAAATAACTTGAATGCCCACCAAATGCAAATATCAATAGTTAATATTTTGTGCACTTATGAAAGGATGCTAACAGCTCATCGAATTCCAGTCATTTTCTTCCCGCCTTCTATATGGTGTTCCACTGATTCTAGTTTTAAAATACTCAAGAATCAATCCTAGCTGATTGAATTTCTCATTTAATATCTAGTAGGACAAAGGAAAGTTGCTAAGCATGATTTTTACTTTCCATAGATCTTTTAATTTTGGCATACACCAGGTGGGAGGCAGAAAAAAGAAAACTCAGAAGGATTGGTTTTAACTGCCAAGTAGAAAAATGCTGGTTGTGATCAGAGGCATGGCATGCATTTTAATCTACTTTAATAGGTGTATACTTTTCAAACAGGGGAAGTGTGGAGATTTGCTCAGTTTGGTTATGCAAGACTGTGGGATCTAATCAACTTTAACAAGTTAGAAATGTTATTTGTATGTTCATAAATTCATAGGCTCTTTTTAAGATAAAATTATAATAAATCTTCAAACATTTAAGTCTTCCACTTAATACATGCTTCAAAAAAAATTTACTCTTTTGCTTATTGAGCATTTGGAGGAAGAGATAGGTCATAAGACTGGTATTCTAATGAAAAGGGCATTAAATTTTTTCTAGGTTTCCGTTGTTTCTAGCAGATGGCAGTCTTCATATTATGAATGCTGGAACAAGCAGACAGCAATTGTAGTCCCACCTCGAGCAGACTGGCTGTTTCTGGCTATTCTTTCCTTAGTTCTTTTGCCAACTGAATCTGTGGGTTCAAACTGATTGAGTCAAAACCTTTCAGCATAGTAAACTTAAACCTCAGTAGCAGATTGTATCTATTTTTACATTTCTGCAAAATTTTTCACCTTTCAGCTGAGCTTGTGCCAAAGCATTTTGCTGCTATTTTATTAGTTTTGAAAGGAGAACTCTGCTCTGAGTCATTACACATGACTTTTACTACTTTAAATAGGTTTGGAATTAGACAAAGTCTCTGCTTTTCTTACCTGGATAAGGTTGGGTTTTTTTAAACGATTAGACATTCTGGACAGGATTTTTGCAGATGATTGTCAAACTGCAAATATTCTCAAAGAATTTATTTGCTGGCCATGATGTATTTGGGAAGAGAAGGCTTACACTGCAATTAATTGTTAAACAAGCTAAAACACAATCCTAAGCAAATTCTAAGAACTTACTCCAAATTTAGTCACTTAGTATGAGTCAACACTATTGGTATTATATGGGACAAAATTGTTCCAGTTGTCTCCACAGAACTAGAAGGCTGACCCATTAGTCATTACAACTGGAATAATCTCATTTTCTTATATAGAAATAGCATCTTCTCCTGTTGTCTGTAAGAGGTTTTGACTTATCCAGGCCAATAGTAATGGCAGTCAGGAAAAATCCCCAGTACTGACAAGAAGTAAGTCTAGTTTTCTACATCCTATCTAGAGTCCTCACCTGATGATTGCCCTCTTGTTAATAACTTCCAAGGGTCTCCAAATTGAAGGACAAGAGTGAGCTAATTTAGATGCCAAGGTATTGGAATGTGCTAACAGAACTTTGTGTATTAAAGATATATTTAAATACATGTGTGTTTTAGGTTGATATCTAAGTATGTATTTTTGATCTAAGTGTGAATTCTTCACTACTATCACGAGAATTTTTTTTAAAAAACCTCTGGGTTTGTATATTACCAGACATGAACTCCATTTTGTAAGAAATGCTCAGCAGTTGGAATGATGTCCTAGATGTGCAAAGTATCATTTAATATCGTAGCATGGTGCAGTCTCTGATACAACCTGAAAGAAGAAAGCGTGACAAGTTTACATGAGTCTAATGATCTTGGAGTTCTTTCTCAGATTTTATTTCAGGGGTCAGCAGAAATCCTATGTATTTCCAATACTGTCTGTTTCCAGTTAATCCAACTTGGGTTAATATTATTTCCAAAAACTGAAAGAACATATCCAGCTGTGCTAAGATTTGTCAAATAATTTGGCGTTGTGACTTAAAAAGCTGACAACTGCCAACAGAAAATTGTTTAATTTAATCTTTCCTTTCATTTTAATAGACATTGATCATCTATTATAATCTGATCATTAGTTAATTGGTTGCATTTATTTCAATGGGTACAAGTAGGACGGGGAATTCTCTCAAGTCCTGTGTATGAAGTACTTCACAGCAGCATTTTGGAGCGTATTATTTCCCTTGAGGAATAACTCTGTATGTGTATGGATGAAGTGTTTCCCCTCAGTCTAAACAGCCCTGCTGGTTTGCTGATTAATCTTGCATTATGTAGATTAATGTTTCATTGTGTGCTAAGACATGGCTCTTGTTATTCACCCATCATTGCCTTTAGCCTATCTATTTCTTGCTATAGCAGACCTTCCTCATTTCTGAGGCAAAAAAAATGCAGGCATGTGATGTTCATATTATGAGAAACTCCTTGACTCCAAGCCCACATGTTTTAAGGAGTGAGTGAAAGTGCAGATACGACAGCAGATCAGAATTTCTCCTGTGCTGAAGTATAAGTAGCCAGGGCAAAGAGACCAAAATGCTCCTGTCCTTGTATTAAGCCATTCTCCTGCTTCTCTGATGATCAGATTCTTTCATTAAAGCTGCACCTGTAGATGTAGGACCCATGTGCAATTGGCTGGAGCTCTAGCTGTGCTTATGTAGTAGTGCTTGTAAATATATGGATTTATTACATTAAATAGAAAACTTAAAATACTATCTGCCTTACTCATGGAATAGGTAGTTGTGCTCCTTTATCGTTTTTGAAACTTTTTATGGTTATGAAGTTTTCCTGAAGCATAGATGAATTAGTTTTATCTATCTAGTCATATCCCACTGTTTTGTCCACTGGGAGGACTTCAAGTAGGTAAAGCCAGTTTTCTGCTGTTACTTAGTATGTACATGTGTTAAAGAGATGTATGAGACAAAAAAAAATGGAAAAAGAGCTTGTTTCAAGCCGTGAATATAAAGGTTACCACGGAAGAGCATATGCTCACCCAAAACAGTATTTATTAGACCTCTAGTAAGAAATATTTGGACGATAAATTGAATTGTGCTAGTATTTTGTGCCTTGTATCGGCTAAAGCCCAAATTGCTGCTTTTGACCTTTGATCTTATGATTTGTAGATATCTAGTGACTTTCAGTTCTGGTACCTGGATACTGAATAATTTCCTTCAGTTAAGATTTTACATATTTTTAAATTGTAACTATACGTGGCAATTCCTCTATTATTAAAACATAATTGTAGTATTTCACTATGGTTTATGCTTCCCAGATTTGTTGGAGTGCAGGAAACATGGAGAACGTAATGACATAAAATGACATGAAAATAAATGTAAATAAATGAGGTTTAGTTTAAAATTTTCCTGAGGCACTGGGCAGATAGCCAAAAGGAGTTAAGCAATGGGATTCTTAATGCGAGTATAAGGGATAGAAGCTGTCGAGGTTGACTGTTTTCTGTGTGGCCAGTGGTTATTTGCTTAGACTTTAATAGTGGCTTAGTAGGTTTCATGATCCTTTGAACTAAAATGGATACAGACTCCCATCCAGTTATCGTCAAACTGGCTGAGAAATCCTTAATTTCTTAACAGGTTGTTGCAAACTTTGTCAGGGCTCACTCCTACAAATTCTTATTAAAACCACTTTTGCCAGTACCTTTGATGGTGATTCTTCGAGTGACCTAAATCACTCATCTGTGACACAAATCTTTGAGATTTTATGTAATATTAGTGAAAATAAGCTACCTGTTAATAACTAACCTGATTAGAAACTAAAGCTGTAAATGGAAACACTGACATGGTTGTAGTGTGATCTTTCTGAGGCCCTTGGGTTTGCAAAATATACCATACACAATCTATTAAAGTTCCCAGTGTAGAGCCAGCTCTCCAAACAGGAGTATTATAGTACAGTCACTGTGATTTCTTTTTTAATTATTATCATTATTTTTTTAGTTCTTATTGCTGAAATAAACTATAATTTTTTGCAGCACTGAGTATGATGCACAGCTCTCCAGATATTGTAAAAAAAACTCTGCAGGGTTTTTCTGTGCCAGAGTAACAGCAGCTGTACTTGGTGTGAAAGAGAGAAATGGATGCTTAGACCATGTTGCTCCTTTTTTCCATGCCACACTGAGATTCTATTCACCTTGCAATGAATGATCCATCTTTGTTAGATCAGACAGGCCGGCAAGGCTTGTGTCAAAAGGGCCTTTTCAATTTGTTATCCTAGCAGCTGGTTCTCTTCCATTGCCTTTGCTTACTGTACATCTGGAGGAAGAATTCTTGCAGCTGGGAGCCATTTCATGTCTAAACCACATCCCCTGTCCATAGCAGAAATACCCTTTTGACAGCAGATGTCAAGCAAACCCTTAATGGGTTATTAATTTAAAAAAAAAAAAAGTGAGAGAGAATAAAAATGGATCAGTACAAAAATTACTAGCAGATTCATTGTCCTCTTTTACTAACAGTATTTTTAAGTTTGCTGTAATTTAGAAATTTTAGTAGAATCCAACATGTTCAGAAGTTCAGGGGGCATTCTTAAGTAATGCTTTAAATAATATTAAAGTATTATAAAGAGAGTAACTATTGGGATTAAAAAGCAACACAGGTAGCTTAAAATCAAAATCATAAAGATTATTATGAATGAAGGTAGATTGAAACTCTTCAGTTGCCAGAATTTTACCTTTGTGTCTGCTCCAGTCTTCAGTACTTTTTCAGGAGTTAAAGTGAGTTTTTCCAAAAGTGCTGATGATCTTAATGTCTGCTGGAGCTAGTAAAATGACATAATTTTTATTTATCTGCTAGATTGAATGCTTGGCTCTTGTTTCAGAATTTTTTGTCCTGAAGGGCTGGCAATGAGGCATATCCTTAGGCTGTGAAATACTTAGAACACCACTAGGTAGGCCCCGTTACCCTTTTTGTAGTGCACTGAAAAACAGTTTAATTATAAATGCATTTACGGTAATGAAGACTAGCCTTAAGATTTAAAAAAACATTAATTTTTAAGTATCTCCCAAAAAGATTTTTTCTGTCAATTTTAATCTTCCATGGGCATCTCTTTTCTAGAAAAACAATCCATTTTCTTCTTGATCACTGAAAAATGTTAGGTGAGAAAGAAAAAGTACTTAAGAAAATGAATAAAATGCAGTTTTTCATGTGCTGAGCAGGTTAACTTTTCAGTCATTTCTCCTGCTCGGCTAATTCCTTGCCTAGACAAATTGAAATTCTCAGTGCAGTGTCCTTGAAAGGAATCTTACCCTGGTTGTGTCGGTGCGGGCTCCAGGCACTGTGTGTTTGGTCAACAAGCAACAGTGGGTGGTCAGGCTGCAGCACAGGACAAGGGCCCGCTGTGCACAGGAAAAAGTGTTCAAAGGTGTTTAAGGCTGGTGAGGAAGTCTGCCGCCCTTCAGAGAGTCAGGAGGCTACAGATCAGCCTTCCCTCGCTATTGTAGCCTGTGAGAAAATTCACTGTAAGATACATAATGGGTGAGAAAACACAGTAGCTGTATTCACCTGGTTGCACATCTTGTAGGGTCTTTTTTTTTTTTTTTTTAAATAATCGTGCTCATATACATGATGTATGTGTTGTACATGCATGTACATACATGTGTTGTATATGAGCAAGTCCATGTAATGACTGACATTTGACTTAACGTGGAAAGTCTCACTGAAAAATTAGCTAACCTAAGGTTGGTCACTTGTTAACAATTTTCCTTGTCACTGCAGGAAGTACTGGCACAATAATAATCCCCTGGTCACCAGTAGCTTTTGTAAAAATCTTTACTGGAAGTCGTGTGATTGATGCACCAGGGTGGCAGAATTGCAGAGTGGCTGAGGCTGGATTATCGAGGGAGGTGAGAGATGTGTGACCCCTTCAAGAAAGCTCTGCCTGCCAGACCTCAGAGGGGGGAAAATCCCAGGCAGTTGTAGAGCAATGGATATGGCAGAACAATTTTTACACTCAGTTTAGTAATAGTTTAGGAATATGAAGGTAAAGCATCTTTTAAAATTTTAAATCATTAACTGGTTTGCATATCATGGAAAAATTTACTTTAGGCAAATTTCATGTCAGTTGTCTTTTTAATGGAGTTTGTAACACCCTGCTTGCCAAGAGCTTGCCGGTAACAATCCAAAAAATGGGATCGAGGTTTGTACATGAGCTATACGTACTGTAGGAACAGAAGTACCCTATAGTATGATAAACCTGCAGTTAGGGCTCAGCACAGGTGGCTTTAGATTTACAGAAATTTAGAGAAATAATACCAAAAAGAATTGTGCTTTTACTGTGTTCTTTAGATTCTTGTTTTGGTGAGATCTTAGTGCACTAGAACTGAGAAGGAGTGAACAAAACCACTGAAATATTTTTATTTCATGCAGCCTCTGCGCACCTTCAAAATATCTGTGCACAAAAAGTTGAAACCCACTAAAATCCTTTAAAAAATAAAATTAAAGCAGTATTGAGATCCTTAAAATTTCATATTTGATCTTCTCATGATTATATAGTTGTAAATGTAATAAGGTGTTAATTTTACTTTTGTTTTGTCATTACTGTTGGGTAGAAGAAGAGAACGTAGTACTTTATTTTTCTTCCTGTGTTTCCTTGGTTAAATATACACTTGGCACTGGAGTCACTGACAGACAATGCTCCATGTAGATGCTGTATTTTGGAAAAAAAACCCGTTTGTAGCTTCAAAGATGCAGTGTATTTTTTTAAGAGTAAAGATCTGTCAGGAATATTTTTTTCATGTTGTTTATACTTCTTGAAACCTGTTAGCACAGTAAAAAGTTAATTTCTCAAAACTTTAAATTGTTGCTGTCCTATATTCAGGATCTGGGAATGTAAAAATAGTACACAAATCAAATACTGAGTGGGCAGTAAATTATTATTTGGTTAGTTTATTTAGGTTTATAAATATTATTGTCTGCAGTCCATACTACTATTAATTCATTGTATTGCATTACGCTGCTAAATTTAAGCTGCTGGCTCCAGAGAGGGAACAAGCTGGGGTAGAAGAAAAATTGTTTGTAAGTTAGCGCTCACTTTTTTTACAAGATTTATGCGTTAGTGTGCAGTCTTCAAGCGCTATCTTCTGGTAGGGTGAGAGCAGGATCAGCTTTGCTAATGTAGTCCAGATGTTTATTAGTCCTGAGGGTATATGTGCTGTTGTAGTTCCCTGCTGCTGTGTTATACTTGCTTGTAATGCTAGACAACCAATTAAGAAATTAGTTCATGTTAAACTTTCTTTTCCTGGTATGGCAGCAAACTGATGATGTGGTTTTTCTGGTGGAACAAGAGAGTATTCTTTACATGTTTTCTGTTACTGGTGAATATATAAACCATTCGGGCTGCATGGGCTTAGTGCATCAGCAGCAATACAGCTACCTCAAGCAAGTGGTTTTAATTGAGCTAATTCACATTAAGGTGTTTTGGTAAGGGTCTGTTTTTCTTAATTCTGAGGTTTAATTGGCACTGTCATTTTTAGAGACCATCTGTTTACAAGACATTCTTTATATTAACACGCTGTCTGAAAGCTGAGAACTTAAATTCTGTGCAGAGAGATCAGAGGGATTTTTTTTGTTGTCATTTTTGTGAAAATAACATTGCTACACTCTTGCTGGTGTTTTTTTAATAAAATATGTTTTAAATAGCAATGCCTGTGACAATTTTGACTTAGCCTTCTTGGCATACTTTTTTTTTTTATCTAAATGAAATGCAAATATGTTGAATCTCACTCAAATGCTCCTGAAATCCCAGGAACTATGTGAGACACTTAAATTTTCTCAGGGTCTTCTACAATTTTCTTTTTATTCTGTGTAGAATTTCTGTAAGATAATGAATATTTCTTTTTTTAATCTGAAGAGGAATTAATTTGTTTTGGTTTTACTTTATTCTGTAAGACGGCTGGGTTCTTTTCCTGGATGCTGATTACTGCAGAGCGTTGGTTTTTTGCTTTCTCATTATTGTACATTTTTAGTTCTTTCAAAAGGAAAAATCTTGCCACAAATTCTTGTTCAGACTCACTGTAGATCTTGTCTATGGTGACAGTGGCTAATATACTTAAATCACTGCAGCAGATTCTGTGTTGCTGAAAGCTCATCAGTTTTAAAGCTGTCATAAAGATGAGTTGTGTTTAATGAGTGGTGTAGGAGTGTAGGAGTTAAATAGTGAACAGAATCATAGCAAAGCCTGACAATAGGAAGGCTGAGTTCACCAAGTCAGTTAATACAGTGTGTCAATCACCGTTGTGAATGATATAGCAAATTAGATCTATTTACTTATGTGTCTTATACTATGAACAGTAAGAACATGAGTGGAAGAACTGACAGTTACTTTGGTAACAATAATGCTGCAGTGAAAGGCTGTTGGAAATTCCTTTAAAAGCCTTTAAAGAATTATAAGAGAAAGAACTTCTTTCAAAATGAACTAAAACCCAATACTGTCACCTATTGGAAGTTTGTGATAAGTTTCACAATACTTTATATTGCTCTTTAAGCCCTTTGTTGAAGTAAAAGGATTAGGTATATATTTTCTGCCATGCTGCTCTGACACCAGAATAAATGTGCTTTGAATAGTTTTTGCTTTGTGTTACTTCTGAATCTGAGTATTTCAGTGTTACAGCTGGTGGTCGTCCTCTGTGACCTTCCTGTTATTTTAAGTGAATATAGGTATCAATGGAAAAGATCAACAGTATAAACTCAAATCCTGGGATTCTCACTATGAAATTCAGCATTAATTACCAGGGGCAGTCTCATCTCAGTATAAGAGAAGATTTTTTTGCATTGAGAACAATCAATCACTGAACTAAGCTCCCCAGTGACGTTGTAAAGTTGCCAACACTGGAGGTTTTCAACATTGAACTGGACAGGGTGCTAGATAATCTCACCCTGGCTCCCTTTCCCGTGAAAGGTTGGACTAAATGGTCTTCTGAGATCCTTTCCAGCCTGGGCTGTTCTATAATTCTGGGAATTTTGATTGATTAAGTTTTCTTGTTACAGCTCAGTTGAGCAATGCTGAAAGAGTTTTTGATGACTACTTTCAGAAATGTCTCTATAAGGTGAAATGCATAAAACAGCAATTTAGACTTTAAAAAAGTTATTGATAGTGTCACAGTACATTAAAAATTATCATAGTCCTCTTATTCTTCTTATATGGTTGCTTTTCAAAATGCATTTTAGATTCCAAATATCCACCTCCATCAGATTAGATCCTCGCTTAGACTTGTGAATAGGGACCTACATCTGGACAGGCACCCAAAGTAAAAAATAATTGTTTGATACACTGGAAAATATTTTTTGGGTTTGTAGTTATGTATAAATAATGACATTTACAAAGGAAACATGCCATTAATTCTTCTGATTCCTGGTGGATGGATTCTCTCTACCTGAACTCCATAGAGGCAAAATAGCTAAGTAGTAGCTGAACACTCTGCCCTTAACTGCTTCAGCTAGACACAAAAGAGACTTTTGCTGTTGAAAGGTGTATTTAGGACATACACCAGAAAAAAGCATGGGCAATGTCACTAATGGCATAAATACATATTTATCCATGGCTTTCAAGCAATTAATTGTAGGGCATTAATTATAGACAAAGATACAGACCAAAGAATGACATTTTCCCCATGGTACTTGTAGTTTTGGCTTTGCTATGGGAGTCAATAGTGGTGGTATTGAATAGCATTGATACAGATGAACGAAGAGTCTAAATAAAGCAAGATTAAAAATGTTTTTGAAAAATAGCATTGGTATCACTGAATTAAATTAGAATTCCGTATGCAGCATGCAGTTTCCTGTCAACTGATGTGCAAAATTGTTCTAACTTTTGGGATTTTTCCCCTCTGCCCAGGCAACGCATTGCTCCACAGCCCCATGCTGGACCTGGACAGCGATGTGCGTCCGTCGCCGATCGGCCATCTCAGTCAAACTGCTTCACTGAAAAGGGGCAGCAGCTTTCAGTCTGGCCGTGATGATGGTAGGCATCTGTTCTATTTGGAAAAAAAACTGCAGGCCCCACTGTCCACTGTGTGGTTGTCAAAAAGCCTAAACAAAATCCCACATACTGCGTGTTTGTTTTGGATTGTTACGAAATACAATTCTTTCTTCTTATACATCACCGTTGCTTACTAAAGAAGTCCTCCATGTTTTCTGCAAGCAAAGAGCAGTTAATGAAATTCAGATTCAAGTTCAAAATTTGCTTCTTAGAATGTAGTTAAAGTAGTAAAAGTATTTTTTTTCTACAAGACCAGATCTTTTCTCTTGCATGCATAGCTATCTACTGCCTACTGTGTTTTGCTTGTTATACCTTTTGTGTGTGTTTGCTAAGATAGCTCTCCTTGCATTTGCACCTTCTGTGACTTCACGTATCTGGCTCTCTGAGTCTTTAAACGCAAAAAGGGAAACGAAATGTTTGACTAAGCTCAAGCAGTCTGTCTGTCCACAACCAGCTGAGGCCTTCTGTGTTGTAAGTGTCCTCAATACCCTTGTCCAAACAGCTTCTTCTCAGGAATCTTTCAATGGTGACATCACAGGAGACAGAAAACATGCTTTTCACAGAATAGATCATGCCTTACTGAAATAGCTGTCTTACTGTTACCCTTGTCATTTCTCAGCCCAAAGCCTTCCATAGAGGTGATTAACAAGTATTATAAAGCAAAACACTAAATTGCTGGTTGTTTTTGAATGCCATCCAGTAACAATATGAATACCACACTTCATGTAGCAAGCAACACCCAAAATCCAGTTTATTTTTAAGTTGGTTGAATTCTTTTGCATTAACAGGTACTTAATGGCATATATGGCTGACAATTCCACTTCAGTTATTGTGTTTTTAGAGTCTTAGTTATGGGTCTGTTACCTTTTACAAACTGAAAAAGGTAAATTTTCAGCAAGTTTTGCATATTCTGTAGACATGAATTTAAACCAAGATTCAGAGGAAAACTGGCGAATTGGAGCACTATGATAATCCATCCCAATTTCCTAGAGGGAGAATGAGTTGCCTCTGAGTTGAGTTCCTTGGTACTTAGCTGCACATATAACCGAATCAATAGAATAAAATATAGATTAGAGTTTACTCTAGTAACAAAGTAAAAATATCCTGAATTTATGGCCAAATCCACATAACCTCGTGATACGATGCACAGTAGCTTATTCTAAGAGGTATCTGCTGTCTGCAGGCTTGGGACTAAGCCTGAAATATGCTTCCTCAAGGGGAGAAGAATTTCATAGATGAAGTAAATCTTGCCAGTATGTTTTCAGTTACCAAGAGACATCCCTGGTTATAACCTTGGATTGGTGCTGGAGCTTTTGGCAAAAATGCAGTGGTTTCTCAAAGGAACTGATTTTTTTTTTGTTAGAAGTTGGGGTTTGTAGAAGTTACAGAGCCTCTGCTGCTATAGCTCTGTTGGCACAGCTTCCTGACATAGTCACAGCTTGTTAATGAGAGTTTTTCTGCCACTGGGTCTAGACCAGTTCTCTGGCAGTCATAAACCAAGCTGGTGAAAGTATTTTATCTGTGTCCACACTAGGAGCTTTTCTAGTTGAGCTTTGATGTTTTTGTGCCTCCTAAGCAGATATATCACTCTCAGCACAGTTGCACTTGAATTATGTCAGACTCTCTTTCCAAATTTTGGGCTTCCATTATGATTTTATGTTCAAATACTAAGTCAAAATGCCTAAACTTTTGGTCATGAGAAGAAATGGGTAGGGCAGACGTTCAATTCTCCAGTAAAGAAGTGGAGCAATGCATGATCCACACCTCAACATATGGAAGCTGCTGAAGGCATGCTGTACTTCAAGGAGATTCAAGACTGTCTACCAACACAATAAAATAGTAAGGCTCTGGTGAAGCCTACTAGTATGTAATGTGCTATTAGGCAGCTCTTTTTGCCTAACTAGTGAATTCCTGTTGCGTGTAGGCAACATTCTGTGGCAAATTAGATACAAAAAGTGCTATTTCATGCAACATTTTTCTGCATTTCCAGTGTTACATAGGCTGATATCATATTCTTAAATTTATCATTTAAATTTATCATTAAATGATATCATTTGTACAAGACCTGAGTTTATACATAAAAAACCACCACATCAATAAACATGTCATTTTAAAGTGTTTTGGGGGCTTTGGCTATTTGTTCTAGAGTTTTTCAAAAAATATATGATTTCTTTGTCCAAGTGTTCCAAAGCAGACTGTAGTTCCTGAAGTGAAATGCAAGTCCCTTATCACTGTTGTGTTGATACCCTGTTTTGTTAAATGATTGTAATCATGAGAGTTTCAACGGAGAACATAGATGGTTATAGAAGAATATTTCACAAGATTTCCTTTATTTTCTGTGTTAATGAGTGCTTCTGCCTCTGTTCAGCTTTCTCTTTATGCCCTTTCGCCCATTACAGAGGAAACTGAAAAAAGTTACCTGTAGCCAAGATTTTGTTTGAAACTTTTCTAATGTCTTGATTGCTTTCACGTTACCTTACGTTTTAGAACGGTTTGAAGACAGAAGACTGAGTGGATTTTTAGGTAGATTGCGTTAGGTACCCCCACAAGGGGAACTACTCTGTAGATACTGTCATAGTGCTGGCACTTTGTAAGCATATGAGAGGAGAAGAAAGAGGTTGTATGTGTACAAATTGTGTACACATATATGGACTGGGCTTTACTTTTTTTTATTTTTGCCCGAAAGGTTTTATATATACTATATAGTCACTTGTGTAATGCAGTGCAGCAGCAAGCTAGTAGTACATTCTTGTTGTTATTTTTAAAAATATTAATGTTGCTTTTTCCATCCCCTCTCCCCTTTTTAGCTTGGCGATACAAAGCTCCTCAGCAAGTTGTATTTGTTGAGAAGTTGACAAAACTTGTTGTAAGTCAGCTGCCCAACTTCTGGAAGCTCTGGATTTCTTACGTGAATGGAAGTTTATTCAGTGAGGTATGGATTCTTCTATATGAAGGACTTATAAGTAACAAAGGTCTGTAATAATTATATTTGAAGTGTTATATTTCACTGGTAGAAGTAATGACTTATTTTAGTAAGAGATTTTTCTTTTTAAAAGAACATAAGCATACAGTGGAATTCTGTTAAACTGTGATGGTGGGGACTGGGCGTGTGGCTGTGTCTGTGTTCCAGCTGCTGGACTCATTAATAATGTCTGTATACTTTCACCTCTTACTCATAGCTGGCCCTTCACTGGTGATCTCAAGAAATAGCACCTTGCATGAGGGGTAGAGATATGCAAAAGGCAGAGTCATACAGAAAAAATATTGTTTCCTTTCTTTGGAAAAGGAGTACTCATTTCTTGAGTTTTAAGTGTTTGGAAGTGAGGTTAGGTTCAAGATCAGAGTTGTGAAATAACCAAGGCACAGAGCGGAATTCACAGACACATTATGGGGGGTCTAGTCTGGAAGGTAGTCCTCGTGCTGCTAATCCTTCTTGCTCAGATGATCTGATCTTTCCAAATCATGCAAATATAATCCTGATAATGTAATAAGAAGGAGAAAAATAAAAGTAATTATTTATGACACATGCTGTTTTAATATGCACACTCTTAACAGATTTTGAAAGGATACCTCTCAAAATTAATTTTTGATAAATTAATTAATTTGTAGTATCCTATGTTCTGTTGTGTTTAAATTCTGAAGTCATCACATCTATCTACTATTCTTTGCAGCTTTAGTAGCAAAAACAAAAGCCTTTGAAAAAGAACATTTGGAACATTATGCTCTTATTTTCTATTTCTCTAACCAAAGAATTAATTTATCTATTTCTTGCTACTGTTCATAAACCAATATACTGTTTTCTTATGATGATACTAATAGGTACTATAGCCCTTTACATGTTGAACACAATGTACAGAGCATTTTAGCTTCAGTGAAACAGATGCTATGTGTGATCCTCATTTTACATGATAAAAATCAGAAGAAAGATATGACATTTACACATAATGTTCAGTGAAGGAAGTAAAATCAAGAATAAATCTTAGTTCTGTTAACTTCCACAAAAATAATTTATTTCATAAGGGAAATGACAACCTTAATTTTTGACACCAGTACTGTTAAAAATTAAACTTTACAAATTCACCTGTTGAATTTACTGTGATTTTTTTTCTGTGTACAATGAAATAAAAAGCAGTTTCTAGAGAAATGAAGACTTGAACTGTAAACAAGGTTAAGAAATCCTGCTCATGAAAATGACTACAAGTGGAAAATGTAGTGATCTTCCATCTTACCTGAACAAAACATTGTTTCAATGTATTAAAAAAACAAAAGAGGTAGTCTTGTTGTTAGTCTGCAAGGTACATATGCTCTTCTATGTTTGGGCCTAATTCTGAACTTCTGAGAAATAAATCCCCATACATTTGATTTCTTCTGCTCCTTTGGTCCTTACAGAAGCCCCACAAGTTCTTGGGGAGATAGGGAGGAATCCATTCCTCCTGTGTGTTCTGCATGCCACAGTCAGTTGAGGCTGAGTGAGAGGTGGGGGTGACATAAGCTGGAAGACTCCTAGAGCACCTAAGAGCACGTGTTATCACAGTGCACTCAAGACTGAAATTTGTGTTTTGCTGTCACAAACAGTACAGATTTTAATTGTCCACAAAGAAAATTCTTTTACTGTGTTGGTTGGTATATATCGTCATTCAGGAAGCAAGGCAATTGCTATATTTTTTTAAGAAGCATCCTATAAAAAGTGGTATACAGGGTTATTTCAGTTAGCTTATTTAAGACATTTAAAAAATGTAGAAAGAAAATCTCCACATATGCATTTCAAGATGTAGTTTATGTTGTTCAGTTTGTAGGGTTTTGGCAGGGAGGGGGTTCTTTTTAGTTCTGAAAGGTTATCTGTATGCCTTAAAATATTGTCAGTTAAGATGTATGTGGTATTTCAACAGTGTGAAAAGTTGAGTTCTTTCAATCACTCTAGGTGAAGTCACAAATGTAAGTAGTAACCGTTGATCTTACCACAAGATAGTTTTGGTCTGTCTGTGCAGGAAAGGTTTAAGATTGGTCTTCAGCAAAACCACTGAAAAAAAAATATATCAAAGATCTATGAATTGCTCTGTTTAATCCAGCTGTAAACCGGTGTGAATTTAAAGTTGCTATCTGAAGTTTCAAGGAATACAACTTATTTCCTTTTTAATGATTTAGAAGAGAGACGTGGGAGTTAAATGCAGCAATAATTTGAAGGTTGTTCTCCTTGTCTGAAATGGTATAATTCAGAGCTTTAATGTACAAGAGCTATATAGCTATGTATTTTCCAAAACTGTTAAGCAGTTTGATTTTTCTCTAATTTTTGCTCAAGTTATTTATTTTATCTTAAAAATCTTAAATGCTTTAACTAAAGAAGGATTTTGACAAACACAGCATTTCAAATGAATTATTTGAAAGTGAACTGATTGTCTTTGAAGACACTCCTGTCATGTTATTGCACTTTTTGTCCAGTAGATGTTGCTGCACAAACATAAAATAGGAGATCTTCTAAGTACAAAATTCGACATCTGCGCTTCACCTAGGATTTGAAGTAACTTTTTCAATGTAATTTACTTTACTGAGATCTCAGTACTCTTCACAGAAGGGTAGAACTACAAACAGGAAGGCTATTAGTCAAATCATGTTTTTCTTCAACTGTAACTGTCACATGCAAAGTGTACTCATGTTCCTCTGTTCTCAAAGAAGTGACAATAAAGATGTTGCTTATTTTGCAGTCTCTCTTACAATTGGTTGAATTATTTAAGGAGTATTGTAACAAAATACTGTTCCTAAACCAAACAAAAGCGCTGCGACCCTCCCCCTCACATCATGTATTTCCAAATTGCCTTCATTCCAAAATTTGTCTCCCACTTCACATTAATGTCTTTCTCTGGTCAGCTTCCATGCTGAAAAAATACAGTTTCTTCATGTAAGCTTGATGCACAAATGGACTGTATATGTTTTAGATCTCGCTAACGCTGCAGTGAGAAAACTTTAACCTCAGGAAGTTTGTACTGCTTAAGCTACTCTTATGCTTGTCTCTGGATTTGTCTTAAGCACACATTTTTTCCTCAGAATTAAACATTAGGGTACTTACCTACAGTAAGCTGTCTTTATTGAGCTATATATAGTCTTTGCTTCGTGAAATGCCCTGAGTTCATTTTTATAATTACATCATAAACTCATCGGTTTTCACTTCTTCACTTTGAAACCCCCTTTTTCAGAATTATTTTAACAGTGGTTATAAGATACTTACACTTTTCAATTTTCTCATTTTCACAAGACTGCTGAAAAATCTGGCCAAATGGAAAGATCGAAGAAAAATGCTAGGCAAAGACAAAATGATTTCAAGGTAAGTAGTTGGGGGAGATGTGGTGGGGAGAACCTTGATTTCTTTCATTTGTCCTTCATGGCAAGATACTTTAGTGTCACCTTGAAAATAAGATTTCTTACATAATTTGTGTACCTTTTCCTCTCTTCTCTACCATATGTACAGGAGCCACCTGTAAATCTAACATTTATACCTGTTACATATAGCAAGTACATGGCTGCTTAAGGTAGAGATTTTTCCTTGATTTTTTCTTCCCCTTCTTCTGATGCAGAAAATGATTCAGGAAGTGATGCACTCTCTGGTAAAACTTATTCGTGGAGCCTTGCTTCCATTCAGCCTCAGAGAAGGAGAACTAAGGCAGTATGGTGGCTGGGAGATGAAATCTGAACTTTCTGGCCAGTGGCTAACACATGTTATCCAGACTGTAAGGTAAATGATCTCTGGACCCATAAAATCATTCTATTCATGGAATATGCGTGCTTTAAGACAAAATGTTTTGTTCATTGTGTTAAATACCCTGAATTTTGAGATTGTTAACATTTTCAAAAATAAGATTGCAAAAATAATTGCTTA
Source organism: Leptocoma aspasia (assembly GCA_013399835.1). Classification (NCBI taxonomy): domain Eukaryota; kingdom Metazoa; phylum Chordata; class Aves; order Passeriformes; family Nectariniidae; genus Leptocoma; species Leptocoma aspasia. Next base: position 212,216 of record VXAX01001524.1, on the reverse strand, counting down.
TGTCAGATTTAGGATTCTATGTGCAAGTGTAATTAATGATGTCTCATGTTACAGTCTTATTACATAATAATATATTAATTTTTTCCCATAGCATCTTTTGAAAAAGTTGGAATAAAATATTTGCCTGGCACAGCATAGAGCATAGGCACTCAGTGAATGAAACACGATTTAATTATTTAGGGTAGAAAGCAATTATTTGCTGCATTTGCTACATGTCTTCCCATCTTCGCCAAAATGGGTGAAAATATCATATTTTTCACTGTAGTTATTCTTGGATCACAATTTACCATTACAGTTGTTTAATGGAAGATGGTACACCTGCTTTTAATGTCATTCTGCTTATATCTTTTTAAAAAATTAATAATGTACATCTCATTAATAGCGAAATTACTTACTAATGTACAGAATTTGCTTGCATTTGTCTATGGGGCCTACAAGAATTGTCATTATCTTTTGAAAAGTAACTACTCCTTTTGAGTAATACCTGGGTATGATATGGTACTTTTTATCTCGAGTTTTCAAAGCAGCTAACAGGCAAAGCACAGATGGAGAAAAGAAAGGGGTACAATCAGGTATAGATATTCTTGGTGCGGATGGGGTGATACACACCTGTTGTCAAGTCTGTTTAACACTTTCACTCTGTTGTCACTTAAATTATCTGTACTGTAACCACATAGAAAAATATTTCCATGTGGAGTTTGTTATTCTGGCTGAGTTTTACGGAATGCTTTCAATTTAAGAAGGAATTGACTTGAGGAAAAGATATAAAGGGGCACCAGTGTTGCCCTTTTATGAGAAGCAAGCCATGAGTTTCACTCAAATTATAAAATTCTAGACTTTAGCACTTGCACGTCTGTAATGCTGGCTTGGAAATGTAAGCAACAGTTCTCTAAAGGTTAGCTGTGCTCCTGCCATCTGAGATAAGATCCAGGCTGAGGCTACGGACTGTATGAAGACTCTCTTTCAGAGAATCTCCTTTTGCTTTCCGGGCACTACCCTTGTAATGAGCAACTGAACTGAGAGCTGGGGAAATCCTCTCTCCCTCCTACTCCTTTCCCCACCTTGTTTTCTTAGTGATGGCACTTGAGCAAAGTGGGCTAGACTTTACTGCAAAGTGATCACAAGTAGAGAAGAAAAGGGGCATCTGGAGAAGAGGAACATGTCATCATAGAGTACTGATCAGTGATGATCAGGTCAGAAGTTTGTACAAGTGCTGCAAGTACGTTAATTTTCAAGCCCCCACACTTTGACAGTCTGACAAAGTTCTTGTGACTCACTAATGATAAAGGTGAGCTGTTCCCAAGAGGAGTCTACACATTGCCTAAGACCTTTATTTGTTGCAAAGTTATGTAATAGCTTAAGCCTTATTTTCACAGTTTGTAACGAGAAGTCATTGTGAAGGGCATGATAGAATTTTATTCTTTTCTGTCATCTCACAAATGATTTACTGTTTTCTGCTTGTATTTGAGTGGTAAAACTCACAGTATTAAATAACAAGTAGTTGTCATTACGTCTGTATGATCTTAATTTTTCTGCTCGTTTGTATGTCTCACACAGCTGATATCACACATAAATATTTGTGTGTATCACACAGGTGGTAGCACAGTCTTTCTCTTGTACCCCATCCTGTCATTGCCCAGTATGAATAGGTTCCAGAGAATAAATTAGAACTATGTAATCAAGTGAGCCATTGCTGGCAAGACTTTTGCCTTTCTATAAAGGTGTGAAAGGTATGTATTTGTTAGGGTGTATTATAAGAGAAAAAGGATGCTCTTAGGGATGTGACAGCTGTGTGCTCAGTGGAATCCACTCTAAACTACAGGGTTTCTGTGCAGTCTGAAGTAACTTAAATTTCTCACAGATGGGCATTTACATTCTGTTTCCTGGCTGTCTGGGATAGTATAGATTTTTCTAATCCACTAATTCAGTAGTGGGTGTGTTGGGTGGAGAGCAGCCTGGTTAATGGTGGGGGTTTGGTGGTTTGTGCCCAATACCAGGGGTATGAAACTGGAGCCTGCAGGTGGATGATTGGAAATGTTCCACTTACTTGCTTTGTGCCTTCCTGTTCCTCCACCTTGGCACTTTCTATTACCTGTACTTTCCTCAGTATTAGCAGTAGGGCAGATGGCAGTGACTGCCTTTGAATTGTCCTTGCTTACATATCCAGAAATTGGATAAAAGCAGTGAACATCCCTCTGTGCACCGACTAAGTCTGAGCACAGCTGCAGCTTTTTAGTTGAGAAGTGAAATGCTAATTCTTGCAAGTAGCTGCTGTGTTACTATTTCTAAAGGGAAAAAGCAGAAATTAATGTCTCCATCCTCACCTGTAGCACCAGTGTTTTGTGCCTGGTCAGAGTTGGAAGCAAAACAGTGAATTAATTTACTCTGCACATGGTGCAGTAGCTGTGTTTTGGCTTCTTGAATATGTATAATCTTAGCAATCTGATGCACAGCCACATCACCATTTCTGGCAGCTTAATCCCTGTTACTGTTTTCATGCAAGTAGAAAGTATCTCAGAAGCCTGGTTATGGATCTTGTATTTGATCTAGGCATTCATCTAAAAACAAAACAAAAAAAAGTTGCTTCTGCTCCAAAAGGATTATTCTTGGCTCATGGGACAGGAGATTAAGCAGGGATGTGCAAGAAGAGAGTAGGAAAAGGTGGCATGTTGCTGTGATGGCATTATTCTAATTTTCTTAGAGGAAAATAAATCTGCATTCACGATCTTCTTATTTAAATAAATAATTAATCTTCTCAGAATGGGATAATTGCTTTTCAGAGGTACACTGAGAATGGAGCTGTTGTATTTATATATGCAGAAAATGTCTGAAAAATTCAATATAGTCATATTGCCTTAAAAAACCTTCAGATTTATACTTCTACCTAACTTTCTTTGTTTTCTAGGCTTAGTTCTGAGTCTCTTACTGCACTCGAAATACCCAATGACATGCTTCAGATCATCCAGGATCTTATTCTGGACCTTCGTGTACGTTGCATTATCGTGACCTTACAACACACAGCTGAAGGTAATAGAAGGCTGCAGGTCCCCTTGCTCACTGTCGTTCCTTGTGCCTCTAATTAGGCCAAACCATGGCCTGATGCATTCCTGTAGGGTCTTCAGATTGTAGTGTACACTGCCACTATGTTGTAGTGGCAGTGGACTCATCTGATTCTGTAGTCTCTCACAAGAGTTACTCAAATACTTCATTTTTCTGCCAGGAATAAGTAATGAGTATTTTCTTCCCTCAGTCTAATAAGTAGAGTAGGTTAGACTTGTTTCTTTTGGGTTGAGACAGTTCTACAACGCAAGTGATTTATTTCACGATGCAGCTTTTCTATGTTGGAAATATATTTTCTTTCTTGTGGTTTTCTGTAACATGAAGAATTAAATAAGCAGTGTCCCACCTCCAAGGACAAAAAAAAAACCCAAAAAAACAATCTACAGGCCTTTATAAAGTATTTTAGTTGTGTGGTTTCCAGGGCTTTTTACTAACATTGTAATCCCCAGGGTTTCCTGCTGTGTACACAACTTTTGCCATAAATGTCTGAATTGTGAAGGCCAGTAACACATTCTCTAAATCTAATGTGACTCTATGCCATCAAAGGCCATTCTTCTTGCTGTCTTGTATTCACCTCTGAAACTTAAATTTCAATGAAGTAGATCTCCTAGAAATAAATGTCTCTCCTAAAATCAGGGCAGATTGATCTAATCTAAGTCTAAGATGACTAATTCTTTTAGCCGGGCCATGGTATTTTTTTTCAAAAGACTACTTACCCTCAATGCTAAAAAAAATAGGGCTTTTTAATATTACAATTTAGTCACTTTTAATCTTTAACATAGGATTTTATGTAGGCTAAGAGTTTTACTCTAGGTTTAAGTATGCCAAGCATAGGTGGCTATATCAAGCAAGTTTTTAAACTTTTGGTGACAACAAATCATTAGTTACCTATGGTTTATTTGTTACAATATTGATATGAGTTGCATTCTTGGCTCTTGTTTTATTAAATCCCATTTCACAATTAGCTTTTTTTTTCTTCATTGATATCAAGGAAACTGGCTGAATAAGTTCATACATTGTCTTGTCTCCTTAAAACTCTCTAAAATATTATCACTATTTCAGATTTCACATAAAGTATGAGAAAGTCTTTTTTTGCTTTTTATCCCTTAACACAATTGAGTTCAATTGTTTTTTCTTGATGGTGTAAGAGATTTTTTTCTTTTAATTGTGACATGAGGATGATCTTATTGGACTGACTTATTCCTCTGTCTAGGAACTGTGAGTGATTCCTCAGATGTCCTGCTGTTTCAAAGGAAGGAACTATTTAGCTCTCAACCATTTTCTTGACAGTCCTCAGCTTATCCGATCTTTGAGCTACCTACCTAGCTTCTCCAGCACAGTCCAGAGAGCTCCAATATGTGACCAGTGATGAAAAAATCTGTTGTGTTACTGGTTTTACTTACTTGTTGCATCAAGGCAATAGCCCAGTTCTTTGTTCGGATGCAGAGTTAACGCTCCACATGTTCTGATTGCTGGCCACAGATTCTGTGTAGGAATACCTCTTATGGTAGTCTGCATCTTAGTTTTTGATACAAGCAGTTCATTTATTTTTTTCTTGAATCAAAAGAAAGCAGATCCCTAGAGATGCTGGTATATGTTATTGGCTGGATATTGTAGCTCTCTTTCGTCTAGCCATTACAGCAGCCTTCCTTGGCCACTGCTTCCATCCCCTGTCAGTGAAGCAGTTCTGTGTGTTGGCTATAGCACCAAAGAGGAGGAAAGATGCCTGCTTGTATCACAACTCTCATTCCATACTGTTGCATTGCATACCTTACCTGTGGGGTCCTTTTTTTTGTTCTTTGCCTACTAAAGAAAATTTTACTTCTGGAATGTATTTAAGATAGTGGGGTTTTTTTTCTCCACATGACCAGGTTAATTGGGCCCTTGAAAAAAACTCCTATTACTTGGGAACAAGTGAAAGAACAGGTAATGGATATTCTCACGGAGCTATGTAAATGTATCTCAGAAGTAGCAATATCTCCAATACGTAAGTCAAAAAGGCTCCTCCTGGACTTGAATCTCACCTCTCTAGTATCTCCAAAAAGTAAAGTAAAGTGCTGACATAAACTTCAGTCTCATCTCTTGCTACATGTTGAAAGTTGGTAAAAGCAGTCAGATGTAGTTAAAATATTTATTAAAGTACTTCAGCTTTTCAAATACGATAAACATGCCCACACACAGGGGTTTTTTTGTTGTCTTATGATAAACGCCATATACACACACTAACCCTGAGAGGCAGTCTGTGTTCTTTCCCTCCTGTATGTGGTCACTGGTCATAAAGGTCATGAAAGAGATATTATGTGAATGCCAGACTAGACACGGAGTTTACATGAATGTATGTGACTGGAATTCGATGAGCAGTGAAATATGAGAAAGAAATTTGGTGGGTTTTATATTTGTATTAGCTAAGAACAGAATGCAAAAGTGAGCAGCCACAAAAACATGTAAAGGCTGACCAGTGCAATCTAAACCCTTAGAAGAATATCAATTGAATTAAGTAGGAAAGTGAACAGAGTCATTATCCTGCACAATCCCTTAATGCCTTTTAGCCTCACTAAGCCTATACTTCCGTAAAAGTTGCAGAGTATGACACTATAGCTAAGCTTCTTAATGTAGCTACAGAAAGCACTAAGATTTTGAGGATATCTTTCAGCATGCATTAGTTACCATCTTTTCTTGGATTTTTAGAAGAGATGGTAATTCACTGAAATTTTTGTTAATTTAAAAGGGAGTTTCATGATGTGCAGGCACTTCTGATGAGTAATTTCTGTGTGGGAAAACTGTGTGTCAAAGCCCCACAAACTGCACACAGTTCATGTTTGTTCTGTTTACACTTCAAATAAGCCCAAAACACAGTGATGATGCACAATGCACACCATCCATAGAGGAATTGTGGTTTTATAGTGCATAAGTTTTGGATTCACATCCCAATAAATAGTTATATAGTAAGCCTGTATAAGTTAACACCTTCTGGGTGGTGGAAGAGAGTGCATTCATGTATTCATGCATTCATGTACTTTTTCAGAAAATCTAGTACCATGGATCCTTGACACTGGGTGGGGACCCTGTGCCTCTTTTATAGTTCTGAATATTAATTATATGTCATCCTTTCTGTCTTTGCTAAAATGCGAGGCAGTTGTTCTTTCATTTTTATTTCAGAGCTACAGCATTATAGACTAGAAACTTGGGTTCTTAGTTGAAGTATTTTATATTGTGATGAAAAATTTACAAAATAAAAACAAACCCAAAGTCTTCACAATATTCCTTTAATTCTAAGCTTTCCAGTAAACAATGTGCTTCATACAAGTCCTGCCATGTATCATAGATGTTCTTCTCTGTGTGGTGTCAGCAGCACACCATGTGTGAGTTCCATTCTTAGTCATTTGAGAGTACTGAAGGCTTTGAAGCTTGTAGTGCTATTTGCTTGTATGCCTAGTCATTGCAGTTCCAGTGTCTGTGGTTTCTTTTCAAGTTCAAGGAGTTTTTAATAATTACAATTTATACCTTCTCTGCCCACCCACCCATCCCATGTTTCTCCTATTACTCTGTTCTACAGATATAAAGAGGTTAGCTGAGAAGGAGGACTGGGTTGTTGACAATGAAGGTTTGACATCATTGGTGGGTATACTTGGTGTCTTATAGGCACTTCCTTTGCTGGATTTTTTCTTCCTTTTGCATGTGTAACAAAACTGTGATTTCTATATTCTCCAAAATTTAAATTACTTTGGACTTTATCTGTGCGTGCATACTGGTGTCTGTAGTTTTATTAAAATATGAAAATATGGGAAGCTAACTTTTTTAATTGTTTGAATGGTTACCTCTTTGAATGGTTTACTGGAGTAAAAAGTCATACTTGAGGTCACAGGTTCAGTTCACATCAAAATGCCTCATAACTTAGTAGGCACACTACCATGGAATTGGTCTGTAACTAAATAAATAGGTCACTTATATGTTATAATGAGAAATTGAACTGAAAAGCAACTAATTTAGGCTATTGCCTACATGCAAACAACCAATGACTTGAAACCAAATTCAGATAAATTAGTGAGATGCTTTCTGGAAATAAACAGTAATGAGTAATGCCTAAAACACAGCAAGCACGTTGTAGGTGTGACTTAAATACAATCTGCAAAAGCAGAAAAGGCCTGTGGGAGGGACAGTTGCTTTGTGTATGTTATCTAAGGGAATGCTCCACAGACATTTTTAGTTCTTCTTATTTGCTTCTATAAATATGTGTTTGAAGTTGAGTAGGAGGACATTAAGCAGTCACAATATGCATACTGTAGGAAGGAGTATTGTTGTCAGTTGTGGTACTATAACCAGATTTACAGCTTCTGGTCTTGATTTCAGTTGCTGCTGCTGTGGGCAAGTCCCTTAACTTTTCTGTTTTTCAATATGTTCATCTGCTGAATGAAGGGGGAAGGTTCTGCCACAGAAGTGTTGTTTCTTTATGCTTGTGCTGTAGCCTAACCCATCTTTATTAAAAAACTGCTTAAGTAATTTTTGTGCTTAGAAATCACCCATTCATTCCTTGTATACAGTACTTCACTAGATACCTTTTGAGGCCATGCTTGAAACATGCCAGATTTTAATGTGGAAGTTGACTGTGTTTTGTCATAGAGAGATTGTTTACCTACTAAAGTAGAGTTCATTGGGGTAATATTAGAGCAAAGGTTAACCAGTATAAAAAAGGGCCAAGCAGTCTTTTTGGGGACATTTTAGGCTTGAGGTAGAAACTGTATTTTAAGTTTGTAGGAAAGGTTGAAGACCCCTTTAGCATTTATATTCCAGGTAAAAGATACAGTGAGATACAGAACCAGGTTTTCTCAGCTTCATAATATCCAAAAAATCACATGTCTAAACAACTTTCCTCTCCTGAGGTGTGGTGTTTTGTAGTATGGAAGCAAAAACCCAAGAGCAGCACTTTATTACTGGCCTTCTGCTTTTAAGGGATCCAAAAATACTAAATACAGATTAGCTTAGCAGGTTTTTTCATGATTTTTATTTTGTCATGTGAGCATCAGTTTCCCAATCCCCATCCACCATTTACAGAAATAAAAGTTATTCCTAAGCCTAAAGCTGGTAGCATGCCATAAACTATCTACTGAATGAAAAGCAAGTTTACAGGACTTAAAAACTTTTTTGTCCACTTCTTTGACCGAAATCCAATAAGATGATGTCTTGCTTTTCTGGAGCAGTGACTGCTTCATGTTGCCCTGCACAGTAAGCTCCTGCCCAATACCAGCAGACAGATGCATTAAAAAAATAAAGTGTGGCTTATCAGAGAAGAGAAGGAAAAAGTGATTAATGACTGTGCTGTGAACTTGTTTTCACTTTCAGGATGAAATTGATACATGTTATCCAGACACTCATATTTCAGGTTTGGAAACCTGAAGGTAACAACAGCCCCTCAAACCAGGTTGTTGTTCCATTTGAAGCAAGCTTCAGTCTGATTTTCTTAGAAGTCTTTTGCTGAAATACAGTGCAGGAATATTGGACATCCCAGGTGAAATTCTATCCCATCTTGGATCAAGGAGTGGAGGAGGGAGCATGTCAACAGGCATCTGTAATGCTACCACAAAAAGCTTTAAAGATCTTTCATAAGCCTTTTATACGAGGCTGTTTGGTATAAAAGTCTCTCATTCAGATAAAAAAATGTGCAGTGATCTATGGTAATAATTCTGTAAATCATTTACATACAAAAGCACATCACTATGAAAGGATCCTCAGGTAATACATGAAGTGTGATTTTTTTTTCCCTCCCACCCCTTATTTGCGATAATTTGGAAATAAAGAGCTTACTATATACCTTGTAAGTTTCTGTGTATTTGTGTAGTGTATATTTAACTGTTTATCTACAGCTAACAACGTGTTTGATTTTCAGCCATCCCAGTTTGAACAGTGCATTATTCATTCCTTGCAATCTCTTAAAACTGTGTTGGACTGCAAACCTGGAGAAGCCAGTGTAAGTTTTGATTTATGTTTTCATTTTTGTTCTTCTTCTGAAACCCAGTAGTAATTTATGTGAACTTTCAGAGAATGATTCAAGGATATAACTTTCCTTGTTATTTGTTTCCCATGTACACCTTTTCACTTGTGCTAGCTTTTAGACTTCTGGTTGTGCTTCATTTGTTAAGGGTAATTTGTGTTTATGTGGTGAATGGAACCTGTATTTAAATCCTTAAAGCTGTTCTTCTGGGATAAAAATGCTACTCATGTAATTTTCAGATAGCAGTAGACATTACATCTAAAATAAAAAAGGGAGATGCCATTCCAAGGAGTTATTCTTCACTTAGTGTTGGATCCAAATTACTAGAAGAACTTAAATTTAATTTTTTGTCCCCATCTACTCAGTACCTGGAGGCCCTGATTGATTGAAACACTGATGTTTTCTTTCAGATTTCAGTGTTCTAAGGGACTTTACCAAACTCTCTTGGGGCCCTGTGTATAGATACTGTTTCTCTCTCGTCATTTACATTAATCTTTCTGACTAGCTGGTCTATTTTCTTAATGAATATTATTCAAAAGAATCTGCAGTGAATTCACCTGCATGATGAATCCCTCTTTTTAGGACACAAAGACCTTGAAATATCCTGGGAGCTTTTGCTGCAATTCCATTAGCCAACAATGACGCATACCACATGTGCTAGGACTTCCTTCCTGTTACTGTGTTATCTCCTCATGCTTATCAAACTGTTTACTGGAACTTGTATTGTCTCTCCCATTTTTAGGATGGAGAAAAATTGAAATTGATCCATAAGAAAACACTGTCCCAGCAGCCATTCCTTTAATTGTGTCATCTCTTTAGGGATAAGGCCTTCCTTGAGAATAAGGCCATGTGAAGTTGTTCTGCTGAAATAATATGCTTGCATCCTCAGGTTTTCCAGCAGCAGAAAACACAGGAGGATGTGTGCCAGCTGAGCATTGGGATCATGCAGGTAACTTGAGCACTTTGAAGTACGAAATCCTCAACACAAGTGGCGACCAAAAATGTGTGCATTGTACCTTACCCACCTCCCAAAAGGTAGCTTAAGTTGATGACTGTGTTATTCCTCTGGTACACTCTGGGATTCCGAGAAATGTTTGACTTCAAAAGTAGGTAGAGCTTACTAGCTCAATCTAGTGGTGGCAAATCCACAGAGTGACATATTCAAGTGTTTTACTGAATGTGATTGTTCAAGATTTTACTGACAATTGGTACTTCCTGAGCTGATGCCATTTAACAGCTATATACTGCAGTGAGAGGAGGAATGCTGATTTTCATCAGCTGAGGATCTGGCTTTTAATTTTTGTAGCAGAAAACGGTGTTGTTTGTAACAAAATCTGATTTTTTAAAATTTATTTGAATTTTTTAATAGCATTCTTTAGGCTTTTGAACCATTTTAATAGCCTCCTCAAATAGGAAATTACGAGCCAAAGCAACAAAAGGATTATAGGGAGGATTGTGCAATTTTTACTGGAGATCCACTGTTCAGATTGAACACATGAAAACTGTTAACCATGCTAGTCAGCAGATTATCAGTGCATAATTTTAGACCTGCAGCATGAAAATTGCTTATCAGGATTAAAAATTACTGAGTTTTCCTACAAGTAAACTATGATGTATGCAAAAAAGAAAATATGCATTCAAAAGTTGTAACTAAATGTTGCTGTATTTATGTCAGGTTTAAGACAAAACAAGGTCATGATTGCTCTGCTTTTATTGAGTGCAGTAAAAGTGAATTTGAGAACTTTTTTTAGTTCTGGCAGAATATTTAGATTGTGCTTTATTATTTCCTAGGGCTTTATAGATTGTTTGGAACAACTGAGCACCAAACCTGATGGTGACATAGATACATCACAGTAAGTAAAAAGAAATAAGATTGATGTGTAGTTTTCTGCAATTGTGTGTGCAAGTTTTACATTTCACTGGGGGTGTCATTTTATTCCTTCTGTATTTCATATTTCTTGTGAATACTTTTGCCTCAGAATAGTGATGTTTTGAAATAAAAGCAGGTACTTTTTATATCAAAATGTTGTGTGGCATCATGTAATAAAGATCATACAAGATAATTAATATTACATTACTTATACTGTTTTATTCAGTGACACAAGTTGTGTGCTGTTGAAGCAGATGTGTTGGTTTTGACATGACTTTAGATGGACTCAGTTGTACTTGTCACTAAGTAACGCCCAGTCATGGTGAAACATCCCCTGCCTTTCTTTTCTTCCCTTCTGTTTTTTTACTGATTATATTGGTATTTCTGCTAAATTCGTGAAAGTTGTTTGTTCAACAAATTCTTATGAGCCACTTATTTTAGAGACCAAAATAAGTCAGAGTAGCCTGAGCTTCCAGGAATGACAAACATTTGTGAAATGCCAGAGATTTGGTAAATATAGCAATATGCATTGGAAAGGGCAAATTAACTCTGGTTTTAATAAAACTTCTTTTTCTTCCTATTCAGATGACCATTGGCTGGATAGGTGTAAAAACATCATCTGTGGCAAAACAGAGAAATTATAGTAAAGAAAAATGCTTTAGGAAGGAAAGGAAAGGTCTGTAGCTAGAATAGTACTATCCAATAGACCACCAAGCTCCTCCTGCAGGCTTTATGAGCATCTTGGAAAAACTGAACAATACAGGCTGCTTTGTTATCTGGTGTAAGGGAGGTTTGAAACAGGATTGCATTTCATTCCTGTTGATTTGAATCCATCATGTATCAAATAATCAAAAGCACTATACTTTTATATATACTTATTTTTTAAACAATATTCCTAGTCTTTCAGTTGATGTTTCATCTCCAGATTTGTTTGGAAGCATTCATGAGGAATCAAGTCTTTCTTCGGTAAGTTTGGCTTCTATATCTAAAACCTGATGTGAAAATACTTCTCAAAGATACAAGAATGTGGCCCTTTTTTATTGTTGCAATATTGTAAATATTGTTTATTTTGTTTTCTTTTTTATAGAGAACAATTTTGTATTCTGTAAGCATTTTTGTTGTTGAAAGCACTGGTTTTTATGGTATCTTAGTGTACCATGTTAAGGTAACTCATGAAATTGGTTTTTGAAAGTGGATCCTCAGAAATTAAAATGGCATCACAGAAATCAGTGAAAATAGCACTGGTGTTAAGTCAGCTGAGGATTTGACTTTTGATTTATGACCTTGTTTTAGATTAGAATCAGTCTGATTATTAGTTACTTTTTATAACCCACAAAGATACAGATATTGAGTAATACAGTTTCCCCCAGAAAATTTACTAAGTATCAGTTATTTGTTTGGCTTGTTTGATTTTGGGTTTTTAGGAAGTTGGAAATAGATTTTTAATATTCTTGACAGTTTGGTTAATGTACTTTCTTCCATTTAAGCAGCTGATGAAAAAATACAGGTTTTACCTGCAAGAAACCTACTGGGAACATCTTGTGAAATTAATATTCCTTAGGACAGGTTTTAAATGTTGTCAGAAGCCCAGCTTTGCCTAATTTACAAGAGTAATAAGCCTTTCTGCTACAATAAAAAATCATAGAATGCCAAACTGGGGCAAGTTTCTGAATTGTAGACTATAATAAATAGTTTTTTATATAATTTTATACTTGTAACACATAGATTTGATACTAATTGTTGACTTGTGGCTTCTTCCTGTATGTCATAAGTACAAACACTTGAAAAAAAAAAAGAAATCATAATTTTAGACAATGTCTGGCTTCCATGGTTCTGTGGTATCATTTTCTTATGTAAATAACAAGACATTTTGTCTTCTCTTTCTTGAATAAGAACAGAGAAAGTAAGTGATTGGAGTAAGATTTGTCACTGTATTTTTAAAATTCTCATTCTTGGAATAGTTTGCATGCTGTCTGATTATAACTTAAAGGAGAAGGCAACTCTTAGTCCTAGTCATCGTATTACTGAAATACAAAACTGTCAGGAGTTCTGGGTCTGAAAACCAATACCATTTTTAATCAGATCAGTGCTGTTATGGTGACTTTACTGTCAAATAATTTTGTTTTCAAAATATTTTCTCAATTGATTTTCAACTTTCATCTGAGGTAGAAAAATTGTTTGAAATTAAAAGAAGGAGAGGGGAAGAGGGAAAACTCAATCTATTTAAATAGTAGTTCTGTCTTCTTTGGTTCTTTGTTTGGATACTATATGTTGTTATATCAAGATCAAGGAGAGGCAATTGTGGTATCTCAACTCCAGAATGTATTTGACTCCCTTGTAGTTAAAAAATCATTGTAGAACAGGCATAAGTTATAACCACCTAGAATTTCTTCAGACTGCTGAAATTATGTAATGTAGCTCAGAACCTTCTAGTATTTTAGTTGTTCAGTACCTGCTTCCCTTGTTTTAGCCAGCTTCATGGGAAAGTGAAGATGATCTTCAGTTGATTTTATGATGGTCATAATTCTTAGTTTATTTCTTGAAACAAAGTAAAATCCAGAAACAGCTTCTTGGAAAGCTGTCCAAACCTAATTTTTGTAAAGAAGTCTTAACCACAGTTCTGTATTAGTCACAACTATTCCAATGAATGCTCTGGGTCCTGTAAGAAAAAGCATCATGTTCAATCATCACACCTGATATTCATTCAGTTCTGAATAGTTTATTGACAAAAGTATTTGTAAACCCTACTTTGTTTATGAGAATGTTTATTACACACAGAGTCAGTAAAATACTCCATATACATTTACAGTATTGGTTATGCTGATCCTTCTTTTTTCAACTATTGTGCTCTTTCTTCTCTTAATTTTTAGGAGCAGAGACTTTTAATTGCACTCAGTAACTGCCGTTACCTGGAACGTCATACCTTCCTAAATATAGCTGAACATTTTGAGAAACATGGCTTCCAAGGTGTTGATAAAATAACTCAAGTAAGTGAGAGCACTGGAATGAAGCATCATTGCTTGAAGATTTTTATTTGGTTTACCTTCTGTGAAAAGTAGGTGCAAGTGTTCAAACATCCAAAATGACTCCTGGGTGAGCCTTCCACAAGTGGGTGGGATCCAAGCATTAGTTGGACACAACAGCAACAAGGATATGATTCTGTGTGTCCATACAGGGCCTAAGTAGCTGCTATAGAAAATGTGAGCTCTTGTTCAGGACTTGTGTATTCAATGGCAGAGCTTATCAGATTTCTTAGTAAAGCTGTTTAATGTCACTGTGTTCTCTCAATGCAGCGAGTAAAAGATTGTTATCTCAGGAATATACTTGATAAATTATTTCATCTGGAAATCTGCATTACTGATAGCTCTTGATCGTAAACTAGTTCATGGGTTTTTTGTTGTGTTTTTGGGGGGGGTTTTGTTGTTTTTTCTTTTTCAAAGAACGAAAATGTCAAAGTGGGTGGCAGTAGCTGTCTCATTTTCCTGCCTTTTTGTAAAGATTAATCACTTCTTATGAGAAATGTTGTGACTTAATCCTTAGGACCATAAAGCTGGTTTATTTACAGAAATATTTGTTGGTTGGAAGTAAAATGTTGTCTTTTCCAGTACAGAGTACAGTATTTCACTCAAACTGATTGTTCAACTATGTAGTACATCCTTAGTCCCATTATGCCTGAATGTTGCTTGAATTTGTACAGCCTAATTTGTTTGTTGCTTGAATTTGTATGTTAATTTGAATGTTGCTTGAATTTGTACAGTTTTGAATAACATTTGAAAGGGATTGCTATGATTTGTGTGGTTAGAAAAGTACTCTGTATATTGCCATTTTTTTGCTACTGAGAGTTGAGCCCAGTACAGTTAGAAGCAGCTAAGACATCTGTTGTGTATGTGTTCAACACCCTGCCTTGCACAGCCACATCACAGTATTGCCACTGAAAGTTTGGTACATTTCTAAATGACCAAATTCAGATGTTGAAGTGGCAGATTAATTTCCAATCTGTGTTAACCCTTTGAAAACTCTGACTGGTGCAATACTGCATGTATGGGACACATCAATGGGTAATGCCAGCTGGGGGGATTTGGATAATTAGATAGTCATCATAAAAGGGCAATTTTTGAACCCTTTATTAATTTTAAATGAGGATGGAAGCTGACAGATGTTTAGAGGGGTGGGTTGATTGTTTCAGTTTTTTGTTCTGTCACCTAAACTTCTGAAAGTTTTTAATTTATTTAAATAATAGATCAAAAAGTTGTAATAAAGAATTGGAAATATTTTTTTTAAAGATTAGGTTTTCTTTATCTGAAAAGACTGAAACTGAATCATACTTTTAAATTCTGTCAGCTTTGTAAATTTAATTTTCAAGTCAATTTGGTAGTGTGTTTTAGTAAAAAACTATCTGTTCTTTACCAATGGGCTGGTTTTTTTTAAAGTTGCCTTTGTTGTTAGAGAAATAATTATTATCTAATATTCGGAAGTACAGAAATTATAAATGGTAGCCAAGAACATTTCCGTACATTCTATATCGTTATTTCAATTTTTTTTCTTAGTATGCCAAATACAAAACTACATAAAGAGCCAAACATTACACTGTGATTTTAGCACATGCTACCTTGGCACATACTCTTGTACGTCTCTGTGGAGATTCTTTAACTCAACTTATCATCAGTTTAGTCATTTAAGAAGTAGAAAAAAAATATGTATCCCATAAAATTCATCCAGCTTATTGATTAAGCTTCTGAATAAAATTGTTTCCACAGTTCTGATAATTAGATAACATCGAAGGGTAGAGGCTCAAAATGGCTTTAATGCAAGAATTGAAAACTGTCGTCACAGGGATGTTCATAGCAGAAAGACAACAATGTGAGAATTGTCTATTTTTTGTAAGCATTTAGCCCACTTGAGGATCAGGGAAATGGGTATACAGTGGGTGTCAAGGACTTATGCACTGCTTCCTTCCCCCAGTTCTGGGCTCAAAATTACTTTCAGATTGATTGTTCGTTCTTTCTTGCAGTCTTTCCACCAGCTGAAAAACCAGGTTACCACTATCTTAATTGTGTATTGAACTTGAAACAGGTTGACAAGAGCTTGTATGAAACAAAAAAACCTGTACTGAATGTGCAGATGATCTTTTGTACTGAATGACTGCAAAAGTGGAAGATGGAATTACTTCATTCTAAAACACTTTGCTGAGGAACACTGAAGCAGTTGTTTCACAGATTCTTTGAATGAGTGCATATTTGCAAGGACTTTGCACTCAAACTTACTTTTCCCAGTAGTCCAAAGCTAAATAGGAATGGTTTAAGCATTGTTATTCTCCATAATCATAAGAAATTGAAGTGAAAAATGTCTGAAACATGTGCAGGAGGAAAAAATAGTGAGATTTCTGTACTGTTTTAAATGTGTTCTTCATTTAAAAATAGGCAGTCAGGTAGAAGGAAAAGAGGAAGAAAATAGCCTTGATCTTCTTATGCCTTATAGAAAGCTTTCCTTTGGGATAGAGATCCTCTTGTGACAAATCAAAGAAGGTTCATCACGTAGAAAAGCAGGAAAGTCATGGTGTGTCTTGTTTCTGAGTGCCAACTTCACCATTCCAACTTTCCTAACATCAGCTTTGAGTTCAATAACAACTGTGTTCCCTTACACTTATGGACTCCTTCCTGAAAGCTTCTCTGCTTCTGTTCCTGATTCAAATATTGCAGTTCCTTTTTCTCTTTATTTAACGATGTAGGCAGACCAGAGTAGAGCACAATTTAGAGACATCCCTCTAGTGAATAAGGTTCAACACTTATTCTACAGTTTGCAGTATTAAATCCTTAGAAAGGAATGATAAGGAGTCTTTTCTTTCTTTTTCTGAATTTCCAGTCTGATCTAGAGACCTGCTTTTAAAGCAGACCTCATTTTTAAACCCCTTTACTTCTGAAAATTATTATTCATATATATGTGTGTGTGTGTGCACGTGCGTGCCTTTTCCCCTAATTGTTGAGGAAAATGAACACTAGTTTAAAAGCTTTATTTTTGTGTTGCTTAAGCTCTTATTTATAAAGGTAAATACATTTCAGCAGAAGTCACGTGAGATTTTGATCTTAACTTTCGTTTCATTTTATTTGCATTTAGCATTCATTACTTTGTTTAGATACTAGTGTTCTACTTAAAGATTTTATGATATGCATTGTGTTGTAGAAGCTATAATTACAGGAGGTACCTATGTTTAATAAAAAGCCTTGTATAAAATTTAAAGTTGGTCAGATACAGTGAACAAACTGTCCATATCCCATTAGCTTTCAGTGTGGCTGAGTTGTGTGGATTACAAAAAAATCCATGGAGAGCTGTTAAAGAGAAGAGTTCTGCAGATGTTAATGAGCTGCAGCTTCTGCTTCTGTTGTACAGAGATTTGTTGAAGTAGAGAGGGGAAGTCCATAGGTTCAGTTCCAGAAGACAGAGACTTCTATATAAATAATGTATTTTTTTAATATAGTGAGAAATTGTAAAATTAAAATTTATAAACCTAAAGTATTATACAAAAATCTTAATGTTTAAGGATGGAAATTTTTATGAGTATATTTTAAAGCATTCTCAAAATTCAGTTGTTTACTTTGCAAGATAAAGACCTCCTGACATACAGAAAAAAAATCATGGCAGTAGACAATTACTGAATGATCTGCCTGCTTAGGCATTCCTTGTATTTTTCATGAAAATGTCTACTGCTGAGTACAATCAGGAAAAAAAATTATATTGGGTAGGATGGACAGATGGACCGATAATATGGAAGTTCTGAAGTTTTTATATACGTAATTATGAATTGAAATGTGTCAGTAATTGATGCTTTTTGCTGAAATTAAAGAAGACATGAGGAAATTCTTTGGGTATGTGATTAAATTCTTTTAGTTAATGACTATTTACTATGTTCTTTCTCTTTCCTTTTTTTTGTTTAATTTTTAGGTTAGTATGGAATCCTTGAAAGAGCTGGATCAAAGACTGTTTGAAATGTACATTGAATTCAAGGCAGATCCAATAGTTGGGTCATTAGAACCTGGCATTTATGCAGGATATTTTGATTGGAAAGATTGTCTCGTTCCAACAGGTAAATATCTGCTTATTAAACTCAAATGATTTTAACAGTGATTGATAGGAGCTAAAATATACTGTACAATTAAAAACTTTTTTCTAGTCTGTGTTTTTAACTTTTGACGTGTTCTCATTATGAGTTCTTTCTCACAGACTTTACTTAATTCCTAAATCATTTTTCTAATACCCCCAAATGATTAAAGCTGCTTTCATTATTGATAATCTCTTTAATACTTGTTTTTTGTGATTATTTTGCTTCATTGCTTATATATAATAGAAAGAATTATAAAAACCATCTTTGCTATTTTCTTATGAAATTCATTGAGGTAGTTTGGGATATTTTCCAATAGAATCTGGCTACTTTGATAATAGATGTAATTACAGTTCTGAAAAGGTAAAATTATGAGAAAATGCATATTATAACAGTAGTTCAGCAAAGAATGTTAAACCATTGAAGGGCAGGTATAAGGTGTTTAAAATGACTGAGATGTTAGTCATTGTTTAGATGCTTTAATATCCTCTGTTTTAAGGGGGCATAATATATAAATGAGTCTGGCTTTTCTTTTTTGCAGTAGTGAATACTGTGCACACTGAGGTCCTTTGAACACGTAATTTGTCCTATGTAAAATTGATACATTTAAATCCCTTATCACATGAATGCCTAGTTAATACCAAGTAGAAACTAGTTGCAGTGACATAGTACATGGCATTTTGAAGATGATCTTGTCCTAATCAATTTGTACATTCTTCTTTTGATTTTTTGATGGAGTGTGTTTCATTGTATGTGGCAGACTTAGTAAAAATTCTGTGGTACTTAGAAATTGGATATGGAGGTAATTACAAGAGACGCACTGGTAATCTGTGAATCAAGATCTGCAGGTGCTTGTTTGCTCAAAAGCAAAAGGATCTTCGAGTTTATTACTTTAGATAAAAAGTGTCTCTTCCATATCTTGTTACTACTTTTGTGCTCAGAATATACACTGTGATACAACGTACTGTGGAAACAACTTAGATACTCATCTTGCACATTCAAAAACGTGTCTGTATAATACATAACTTGTCATCATGTTTGAAGTATATTTTCAATTGGCATGTTTGGGTTCCCACCAGCTAACCAAGACAAAGACATTGTGTCAGCTTTTTATATGCTCATTTCTTGATCTAGTGCATTGGCATCTACTTACTAGGCTCACATTGCCTTTAGAATTATTCTTATGTTTAAAGGGAATGTTGCATTTCTAATACAGGTGGGCCTTAGCCTTCTTGTTGTCCAATTTATTGTTGGTTGAATGTACTTTCTATGTAACTTTGCAGCAAAAATTGAAGTGAAGACAGTGAATTTTAGAGACACCTCTTCAGGTTGCATATCATAGTGTTGGCCAATTCAAAATAATAGAAAAGTTGTTTGGGGTTTTTTTGTTAATTGCCAAGTTAGACATGTTAAAAAGGAACATACAGACATTACTTCTGTGCTTCTCCACCTTGATGCATAATTACCTTTCCAATTAATTAACCTCTGTCAAATGTACTCTGTTGACTACTGATATAGAAGTATCATGATTTAACGTAAACCAGCAACTAAGCTGCTCTTTCACTCCTCTCCTGCCCTGGTGGAATGAGGGGAAAAAATCAGAAGGGTAAAAGTAAAAAAAACAGATGTTCTTTTAAAACTGTTAAAAACTGTTTTAAAAAACAGTTTAATAATTGAAATAAAATAATAATAATAAATTTTAATGAAAAGGAAAATAACAAAGAGATAAATAAACCACAAGGAAGAAGAAAGAAAAACAAGTGATGCAAATGAAAAATAGTAACTCACCACTAGCTGACCAATGCCCAGCCTGCCCCCAGCCAGCTTTCCTCGCAGTTTACGTACTGAGCATGACATCATACAGTGTGGAATATCCTTTGGCCAGTCAGGGAAAGCTGCCCAGCTGTGTCTCTTCCCAGATTCTCATGGATCCCCACCCACTCGCTGGCAGGGCAGCATGAGAAACTGAAGTCCTTGTTAGTGTAAGCACTGCTCAGCAGCACCTGAGTCATGGATGTGTTATCAACACTTTTCCTCATAGTAAGTACAATACTATACAAGCTACTAGGAAGAAGATGAGACTATCCGAGCCAAAACCTGGACAAAGAGTAGCTTTGAGGAACTTCAGTTTGTTTGATTATAGCAATGGTTCATTGACCCTAGAAATATTTGGTGCTCTGAAGATAAAATTAGTAAGTGATTAATAGGTAACCTCTTCATGAAGGTAGAGGAACTTCATAATTGAAAAGGACTGGATGAAAAAAAAGCCTCTTTGCGGGGTAAATGAGAATCAGATCTTTTCCAGTATTCAATCAAAAAAAAAGAAAAAGGATCACCCAAGAGCCATATAATTGATTTTTTCAATAAACTGATATTCACAAACAACTTAAAATTGGACAGTAAGATTTTATTTGAGAAAATATACGTAATCTAAACAATGCAGTTAATACTGCAGTAGACATGCTATCTTTTTTATTTTCCTCTTAGGAAAATCCAAAACAAACAAAGCTCTATGTTACACTTAATCTGCAACAGCATTGAAAAATGCCTACTTTATTAAACTGAAATAGCATACATATGACTGGGAGTGGGTCTAATGAGTCAAATACATCGTTCACTCAAGGATTTGTTAAAGAGTGACATGTTGATTTGTTAAGANAAAGTTGTTTGGGGTTTTTTTGTTAATTGCCAAGTTAGACATGTTAAAAAGGAACATACAGACATTACTTCTGTGCTTCTCCACCTTGATGCATAATTACCTTTCCAATTAATTAACCTCTGTCAAATGTACTCTGTTGACTACTGATATAGAAGTATCATGATTTAACGTAAACCAGCAACTAAGCTGCTCTTTCACTCCTCTCCTGCCCTGGTGGAATGAGGGGAAAAAATCAGAAGGGTAAAAGTAAAAAAAACAGATGTTCTTTTAAAACTGTTAAAAACTGTTTTAAAAAACAGTTTAATAATTGAAATAAAATAATAATAATAAATTTTAATGAAAAGGAAAATAACAAAGAGATAAATAAACCACAAGGAAGAAGAAAGAAAAACAAGTGATGCAAATGAAAAATAGTAACTCACCACTAGCTGACCAATGCCCAGCCTGCCCCCAGCCAGCTTTCCTCGCAGTTTACGTACTGAGCATGACATCATACAGTGTGGAATATCCTTTGGCCAGTCAGGGAAAGCTGCCCAGCTGTGTCTCTTCCCAGATTCTCATGGATCCCCACCCACTCGCTGGCAGGGCAGCATGAGAAACTGAAGTCCTTGTTAGTGTAAGCACTGCTCAGCAGCACCTGAGTCATGGATGTGTTATCAACACTTTTCCTCATAGTAAGTACAATACTATACAAGCTACTAGGAAGAAGATGAGACTATCCGAGCCAAAACCTGGACAAAGAGTAGCTTTGAGGAANTCAAGGATTTGTTAAAGAGCGACATGTTGATTTGAGAAAAAATTGTATATTGGAAATTATTATCTGTTTTCAGTAATCTTTATGCCTGCAAACTGTAAAGATTTGATTTGTTTCATTTTCCTGGTTTGCATTTTGACTTTCCAAGTCTTAGTTTTTTAAAAAAAGAAGAAAAATGCATGGTAAGGCAAACTGTTTAGGCCTCAGTTGTGTTCCTGAGTGGTGCTCTCAGTGACGTGTAATGTTGTGTCCTTACTGGGTGATTGCCAGGACATTAGAGTTTGGCATGCAGGGTTTTTTTATGTGCCGCTTCTGCATCAGTTTTCAAATAGTACTAATGATGACAGTAAAAGGCAAATTTTGACAAGAACATTTCTTTTTTTGAGGGGAAAGAAGAGGTCAAAACATCAATTTGCCCATATGTAAAAGATAAGGAAAAGGCAAATAACTTCCCTGATTCAGTCTGAAACTTTCAAGCCATCTGGCCATTGAAAATCTGACCAGAACTGGGGGCATGTTGATGCCATGATGCATCTTTTGCAAAGGACATTTTTGAAAATGTGCGTATGAAAATGCTTATGATTTGGTTAGGAACAAGATTAAGAATTTTCTGGTGGTGAATTTCCTGTCCAGTCCAGAGCTTCAAGACTACAGCTGTTTCTGAACAGTTCTCTGCAGAGGCCACCTTATCTGGATTTATTTGAAGTAATCCTTTTGGGTAGATGGAATTATTCAGGAGGAGGATGCTAATGCTGAGATAGGAAATAATGTGACTGCAAGAGAGGGAGAGACTCAAACAAAAAGCTTGTGATGAAGACTGGTATCGAGCAAGGTGGGAAACCAGGACTGGATGAGCAAGTTAAAAACATAAATCAGGGTAGGATTTTGAAATTAAATTAAATAGAATTAATCAATTTTTATTTAGAAATATAAATGGATTGCACGGGATTATTCAGACAAGAGACAGGTTTGAAGTGCAAATGTAAGAACAGAGAAATCTGATACTCACTAGACAAGTGAGCTCCCCAGAGGCTGCTGTGTAATTTAAGAAATCCTCTCAATCTTGCACTTTCATCCTTTAAGGATAACAGCCTATTAATATTACTGATTACTTTCTTTGCACAGCTTACAGAAGTTATTTATGAATTACTGTATGCTTGGAGTATCACTACAGGCAATGCTATATATAGGCAATACCACTGGGTAGCACAGCAATAGCCTAAATGTTTTGCCTTGACAGTGTTATCAACATTACTTCTTTTTGAGAATCAAAGCTTCAAAAGTCATGGTCCACATAATCAGCAAAATTAATCAAATCCACATAAATTTCCTGTACAGAAATTTCATGTATTTTTGCCAATATTGTTGCTGAGCCATGTAGACCAATGCAGTAAGAGAATTTTCTGTTTTCCAGTCTGGTTTTTGGTTTGTTTTCTTTTCCATATCAGTAAAAATTATGCACAAAGAAAAACTACACAAATGCAATAATTTATAATTCCATCTTTAAATAATATTTTTTCCCACTTAAGTACATTTTACTTGCTTCATAAAATGACAGCTGATTTGAAAATACAACTGGTTTTTATATTAAGTGGAACTGATACAGGCAAAAATCTATCCTAAGCTGTTACAGAATTTGAGAAGTGGGTGAAGCATAATCTGGGTGGGGAAAAAGGTGCAGGTAGGTTTCTATCCACAGAGTTTGTTATGTCATGTAAATAACTCACTTAAGCTTTTTTGTCTTTGTATTTAAAATGCCTTCTTTGAATCCTGTCAGTTTGAACATTCATGGTTAATTTGACTAGCTAAAGTCTTGTAAGTTATAGAACATTCAGAAAAATACTATCCAAAAACCTTGACACTATCATTGGCAGCTGTGCAGGCATCTGGCTGTAAGTACTGGGGACAACAATTTCTTGCATCATAAAATTCATAGGAAAATACAAGAATGAGAAGAACTGTATTAAATGAAGAGTTCTGAAGAAGAATTTAGAATAAAATTAAAAGGCCTGCCTTTTGAGCAGGCTTTGAAAAATATATGCTATTCAAGTGTGGTACCCTGTTTCTGTCAGTGTGGGAGAAGCTTATGCCTTGCTCATTTAGGCAATTGTCCTAAAATTATCAGATAGTTCCTAATACATATGCTTTTTGTTACAGTTTTAAACATAAAAAAGGATAAATTGTTTGCATGGGGCAAATTTTCATTTAGCCTACGTACTAAAACATTTACTGTTTAGTTTTTCAACTTGCATTCACTTTTCAGTATGAAAGAGCTGAATGTCAGAGCTTGTGCACAATGTGGTTTTATGTTTGGCTTTTTATTTTGATCTAAGGTGTGACTGCTGGTGTTAGAAAGCAGTTTTATTAACTTAATTAGATTTATTGTTAATAAACAATTCGTTCAAGTTTTCACTTTAATTTCAATGTAGACTTCTGAGTCTTTACAAGACAAACTTCAATTTTAACATGCAGCAGCAGTGAAATCTAGTTTAGTTCTTTTCTCTTGTTTGAAACATTGTTCTAATTTATTCTACATTATTAACATAATTAAAAGAGATTAAAGGAACAATAGGAAACAGTGTTAATCAGATGCCAATTATGTATTTAGATTGTTTTTTGTGTATATTGGTCAATCTAATAGTTTAACATATGAGAGGGTTTTTTGTTCCTGTTCATACATCTCTTTTTTGGTGGTAAATTATGTTTTGTTGTGGGTTTTTTATTTCTAGTTTAAAAAGCATAAGTTATGTCTTTGTCATGTGACAAAATTAGGCAGCTTTTTAATTTGTATTTTTACATTATTTTCTTCATGTTAAAAAAATTGATCTTTTTTGGACTTGCAAGGCTATAGAGTTTTGGAAAGTGAATGAGGTCGATGCTCTGAATTTGGATAGAAAAGATTTCTGTGTATTAGTGTTGGTGTAATACAAGCAAAGGTAGTTGTAGTATGCAGGCATTCAGTCTTTTAGATTATTAATGTGAGCTTTTGCATGCAAATGGCAAATTACTTTTCATAATATGGCACGTTTGATTATATTTAATTGTTTGCATGTGCAACTACTCTGTTAATTTCTGTAAGACTGTAGTATGTCACGATTTGTTTACCACACAAAAGGTCGATGTTCATTTATTTTTCTGAACAATTCAGATAACGGTGATATCTCTTCATAACTTGCTTTTGAAATGCTGGCTGCTGTGCAGTCTAGCCAGCGTTCACTCGGAGTTCACAGGCATACAGTTTTTTGGCTACTATTCTAACAATCTTTTTAAATTATGTATCTTTTGTGTTTCACTTGTGTTGTCAGATGTCGGGGGGGGGGGGGGG
>VXAX01001524.1:143660-187434 GCA_013399835.1 Leptocoma aspasia | reverse complement strand
TTCACGTTGCTTTGAATGTTTTAGGTGATTTTGCACTTTCAACTGAAAGGCGATTGTGGTTTTTAGATATTCATTCTGTACTTGGCATAAATTGAATATAGTTAAGTTATATCTGAATTTCTTCTTCTTTGGTGTATTGAGAGATCATTGTTTGAAACATTTCAAATATATGAAGTGCCACTATCACAGTAAAAGATTAAGTGCGTCACATCTGCTAAATCAGATTTTTTTATACTTGTCACGTCTTTTATCTGTTATTTGTCTAATTTAATAATCTAATAAAAAACTTCTAATGGCAGTAGCCTGATGAAAAGGTACTCAACAGTTATAAATTAAATATCAAAAGGCATATTTAATTTGTAGTTACGCAACGACATACTTGTCAACCCTAACTTTTCTTCTTTTGTTTAATTTGGGGCACTAGCACCCTGCTTACATGAAAGATGACAAGTGCATTTACATCTTAAAAACATTTGGATATAGTACAAATCGTTTTCTTTTTCTTTCTTTCTTTTTTTTTGTTAGAAATAAGCAATTACTTTTTGACTGAAATGTGCAAAATAGTTTTGTTTGAAATCTCTGTAATCCTTTAGATTTCTTCTAACCATTTAAAAGGTTGGCTTCAGAATTATCTTACTTACATCAGGTAGATGATTTTGAACTCCAACAGTCTTCAAACTGTTGATGTCCTGTCTTTAGGAATTGTCTGTAAGGCCAAATTCTGGTATTTTGATGCAGAAATATAATGTGCCATGTATGTGAACAGAAAGAAAACTATGTTTTGCAGGTCTGTTGCATATAATATGTTAAGGGAAAAAAAGTCTTCTGTTCTGGCAAGTGAAGTTGCTCTAGACTTGTCAGTTTGGGGTTTTTGTTACAGAATGCTAGTAGTTTGTTTGTGACACAAGAGGATCCTTATACACAGCAGTCTTTAAATAGTCCAGTTAAAATATGCAGGCTTTCATTCAAGCTAACTGCTCTTGCAACATACATTAGTAAATTGATGTTTTGTTCTTCTGGTAAGGAAATACCGACTATATAACAATCAAGCTTGTATTAGGATGAGTTGAATTCATTCATCCTTAAATGACCCATTCAGTCAGCAAGTGTAACAATCCATGCATTGAATTACTACAGTTCTTGCATTTGTTTTACTACACATAATTCTTCACAGAGTAGAATCATGTACTAAAGTTGTAAAGTCAGGGGCCCTCATTGTAGCCTTGCAATTTTTTGTGAAAAATTATTTTGCTGCTTGAAACATAAGCACAAATTTCAATGCATGTTTCAAAATCCCTTCATTTATGTAATTTCATTTTAACCTGAAATTTTTCTTCAATTTCACTTTGAGGCATTTAGGTTTCATTCTATTTCTCACTTTTGACAACATTGTATTGTCATATTATATTTGTGTCTGAATTAAAAATTTTAAGGATTGTTCTAGCTGGTGAAATGGAATGCACATTCCCCTTGCAAAAGATGAGAATAGAAGAAGGCAGTGGCCCTTCAGCTTCCTGTAGTTCCTGCCAACACGTAACTTTTACTTTCTGACTATTATAGAAATCCCATTAGAAACCATCCTGAAGAGACATTGCATTTTCCAGTTCCTACTTGCTACGCCCTGAGTTGCATTTGTATGTTGACTTTCTTAGATATCTTCTTGTGCTTCTCCAACTTCTTGCATGCAAGATTTTCTGCTGCTCATTGTGGTTCATGTTTTTGTTGGCTGGTCTCAGCAGCCTCTGGACTCCACACGTTCAAGCATTCAGTAGAGTTTATCTGCATCTTATCTGGTATAAACCTTAATACTTCCTCTTGCTTTTCACATGTCCTCCCTCACTCACAGTTCTGATTTATGGCATTTTCTGCTATTAAGGCTACCTGTAGTTGTTTACTAGACTGCTGTCAATCACTCTTCCAGCTTCTCTTTGGCTTTACCTGTCAAACTTCTTGCTAGGATACTTTGTGGCATTTCTGTCTATGTGTCTATGCCTTGCTAAAGACTAGTAAGCTCCATGAATTAAGCTCCAAAAACATTTTATCTTTGTATTTTTTCATTAAAAGTTGGAAATCCTGCATTCTTCTCAAACTATAAAATTAAGTGGTCAGCAAATTTGAAAATTGACTGTTTAAGCAAGGTGTATTTTAAAAAGGGAAATAATGTATTTGGGAAAAGCGTCTGTCTTGTTTGAAAAGTTTGAAGACCTGAACCAGATTTCATTTATATTTCTTTAGAGATGGGAAAAGCATGAGTACAAAATCATCTGTATCTCTACAAAATCATTTGTATTTCTAAAATGAAGTCTTGCTGTGATTCCTTGGTCAGATGTCAGCTTAGTCTTGTAGCTTGAGAATTGTGTCTGCTCACATACCTGTTCTCACTCACTGATGGTATGACAAGTCACTCTAATACCTGAATGAGATTTTAGTTATTGCAGCTTCAGAGGATTTACTTATTAGGCATGTCTGACAATTCAGAAGTCTCTTCTGTTATCTAGCTAGTTGTAGGAAGTTGTATGATACTTGCCATCAGTTCAGCATTTTTGTTAATGTCAACAACCTTTTGTTTTGTTTTGTTTTTGATTTTGTTACAAGGAGACCTAAATTTTTTTAGCCCCTGAAGCATACTCTTTGACAAACACTTAAGATCTTCTAATATCATTTAGTATTTTTATGACTGTCTTTGGTAATAGGATCTAATCCCTGCATTGCTCAAAGCAGAAAGCTAACTGGAGATTGGAATCAATGATAATGCATAGAGGAGAAAGGGCAAGCATTTTTCCCCCTTCTTCCAGCACTCCTTATTTACAAGCATGAATGAGGGCATATCCACACAAGTTTCGTACTGTCTCAACCCTTTCAGTAAAACAAAAGTAGTAATAAATTTTGTCATCAACAAAACAATGCTCCATGGTCTAGCTTATTGGCATAGTGAATGCTTTCATGTTTATGTTGCATTTGATGGGCACAAATGGCATCTTTGTGTTTCCTGTGTGATTTACTGAAGTCTTTGGGTGCTCCAGTATTATGAAATGATGCAGGGAACAGTTTTGGAGCACAGGCAGGTTGGGTTTGCAGGTTAGATGACTGAGCAGAAACGAATGAATCGAAGTGAGAGGAAGAACTCAATGGGGGTTGGTTCAGATGGCTTTGGAAGCCAGAACTGAGGACTAGGGAGCTGAGGGAAGTATGAGAAGGTCATAGGCCAAAAAGTTTGGAATTCCAAGTCAATAGTCACTATTACTACTGCTTGGTTTTATTTCAGTACTAGTTGGATTATAAGCCAAAATAAATTCAAACCTTGGCTGTGAATGAGGTGTTTGAATTAGCTATGTTAGACTACTCCTTCAAGTGTTACTCTTAGAAACCAGATTTTTTATTATCTTGGTAATGCTCAAGGTGGTTTCTGTGGCAATCTTTAACAAACTGAGGTGTAATGAAACTAGTGGAGTGGGGAAAGTAAGTCACATGAAAAGTAGAGTTACCTATAGTCCCAAACTATGGTATCAGATCTGTTCTGGAGTTCCTAGTCAGGCTTTTTGCTTGGATTTATTCTCTTCCTTCAAAGATTTATTTCCACAGGTGTGCTAATTGTAGGCACTTTTCTCTTTCTCTCAGAATATGCAGTTGCATAGTGTTAGCTGCTAAAAGATCTTGTGAATGCTCTCTTCTTCTACCCAGAACTGTTTCCAAGTCCCTCTGGCAATCTTTACCCAGATCTTACTGTGGTCATCATCACAGTTTCAGAAGGCAGTGTGCATGGGAACACTGTGAGATCAAGAAGCATTTACAGGTCATGACTAGTATTTGTGAAATTTAATTGTGTTTTTGTTACCTATTCATAGGTGAATGTGGCTCCCATTTGAGGTTGATCCATAGAAGAGGTTGGTTTGCTGGTGTTTGTAGCTAAGTCATAGTCCTCTAGCTCAAATTATAAAGGATCAGATATTTGTGTGTGATATTCAGACGGAAAGTTCCAAGTTAAAACTTTGGTATTGGTCCAAATAAACTCAGCTCTGTCAAAATTACCAGACTTTTCTGTGCATGGAGCTGCCTGTGTAGCTCCTATAATTCACACTGTTGTGCTTAGAGAATGGTTTTGTCTTGTTAACCTTTAGCATGTAGGTGCCCATTAGAAACAATCCATAACAGTGAGTCATCTCCCCTGATAAAGGTGCTTAGTGTCTTGTGGTGGAGATTCTTCAAGGGCCATATAAAATACAGCATTATACTACCTTTTGTGCAGATGCAGACAATCATCTTAAAACATCTTGAATGTGCCCCAGACCACTCAGCAGAGGAGGTCCAATAAGTTTGATGCCCTTAGTGAACCCACTGGTCAGTTCACATTCTCTGTTCTCATTTGAAGTTTTGCATAAGGGGTCTATGGTCAAGCATAAAATAATACTGATTTCAAGATGAAAGAAGAGTAGTAAAAAACTATTATTTTCTAAACCCTGAACGCATGCAGTAGTTAAGGATGCTGTCATTTTTAACATTTTAAAAACCCTGATGAAAATAGTCTCCAAAATGAGCATTGCAACCAGCCAGACTTGCAGAGTCCTGCTAGCACAGTGGGGAAAAAGCTGTCTCCTCAGTACTTCATAACACTTCATGCCCAAGGGTGTGTGCATGGTTTTAAGTTAAAAATTCTAGTGTAACAAAAAGCCTCAGCTTTCTCTATAGAAAACTTCTATACAAAATTCAGCCTGGAGCATATTCTCTCAGTAGCCAAGTTATCAAGCCCTTGAACTCTTACATTTTAAGTGGGAAAATATGATTGGCTTCTAACAGGACAGCGGACTCATTGTAATAAAAAACATTTCATTAGCTTAAAATTTCTTTACACAACGAATAGCAATTTAAATTTAATGAAACACTTAAACTTTATTGATGTGTGGATGAAATTAGTGTTGGGCTTGTTCAGCAGTTGAAGTAATTCAAAAATATTAAAAGCCTTTACTTTGAACTGTGAAAAATCTTAAGCTTTCCCATTATTATGGGTCACTCCTGAGTCAAGATAGCTTCCAAATGTTGATTTTGGATTAAATAATTTTTAAGAATCTATTGTTCAGGTCATGCAGAAACATTCTTCATTTCAAATCCATGCCCTTTTCAAAATGCTGTAGGGATTCAGTAAAGCTTGGAAGTGAAAAACAGTGAAATAGTACAACTGGAAGTCAGTGCAAGTTCTCACCGTCACACTAATAAATAGAGTTAATATGTGATCTCATCAAATGCTGTATGTGTCCTACAACAATTTTCTTTCATTTTCCTCATTTTTCATAGCAGACTAGAAGACAGTAAGGTGGGGTGGGGTTTTTTGTTTTCATTGTTGGGGTTTGGTTGTGTGGTTTTGTTGTTGGGGTTTTAGTTGGTTTTCTTCTTCTGCAGTAACATCTCTAAAAGCTGCTGTTATCTGGTTCCAACTCACTGGTTATTTAAGCAGAGAGATAAGTAAAGCTATACATAAAATACAACTTAGAGCATTTTTTGCCATAAATGTAAGGTATACTCTTATGAGTAATTATCCCTGATATGCTGATCTACGTGCATTTGACTGCAGTACATGTTGCCGTTTTTAAATACGTATACATTGGTAGAAGTAAGAGCTGGCTGAAAGGCAAAATGGTGGTTACCCCTTCAAGGTCATCCCAAGTTGCCAAGTCTGTGGAAAAAGAGCCAAACAAACAACAACTAGATTTTACCATAGAGATCAAATTTGAGAATTTGGTGAAATGAAGCAAAGCAGAACCTCCTACTACATTTTCCAAAGAATCCACTGAATCTGTAATCAAAGTCCCTTTCTTCAGTCAGCTTTTTCTCGTGATTCGATACTTCCATCATGCCTACTAAATAGTGCTCCCTGTTAGTGTTTGTAAGTTAATACAGTGGCTTTGATTTGGTTGCTGATTTCCTGAATTTAGTTACTAAAGACAAAAGTTTCATATAGTTTCATGCATTTCATGTACAATTGATACACAAAGCAATTGGGAAGAAAGTATGTAAAAATATTAAGAACTGGTTCTGTGGTTTTTTTCAGTGTGGCGCTTGCATTTTTTGAGTTAAGAACATCACAGACCTTTGCAGAATCAGGTTCCAAAAGTATTGGGGTTTTTATATTATGCATTGCCACCTGCTTGTATCATTATACATTTGTATAATTCAGTAGAAATAGCAACTTTCAAAAAAATCATCAATGTTAATAACACAACACACTGTAAAAAACATGAAAATTGTGCATCTTACTGCTGCTTATAAGCTTTTTCTCAAAGCACTACTTTTGAAGTTGCTTACTTTAAAAAAAAGTCTTTTAAAAGGTCCATACTCTACTTTCTCATGCTAATTTTGCCTTTTCTTTTACCTACCCAAGTATATCTGTCATGAGTCACTCTAAGGTAAATAAAATTTTTTCAGTAACTTGAAGGTTAGAGACATGCAGAGCAAAACTGGACACTAAAATTATTAGTGTCTGTATTTTTCCAAACACTTTATTTGTGAAATTAGTCTCTTTTGGATCAATTGACTTCAGTTTTCTCATTTCTTATAATAATAATATTTGAGTGACAACCAAAGTAAATTCATAAACATAGTATATCTCTAAGCCCATTCTTCATTTATGAAATTGCTGTCATTTTGCATTTGACAGGCTATTATTACAGTACCAGTGACTTCAGGAATTATGAGAAGAACACAGAGTTTCCTGAGTGAGTCTGTGTTTTGAAAGGTTTTAATAATTTTAGGTTTTATAAAATCATGAAAGGACACCTTCAGGGTGCCTTAAAATTGATGTGTTTGAAAGAAATAAATGAATATTCTTGCAGACTATGCTTGGTTTATGTTAATGAAAGGAAATACTGCTTGAGCTTTTTGGATTCAACTGTTCTCAGTTTTGATAGAGATGTTGGTTTTTAGTCTACCTTACAATTAAAGGAGTGACTGGCTTTTCCTGTTGAATTGGTCATCCTGTATCTTTATGGGGTGAATACAGCTACACTCTTTTATCTGTGAAACACCTTTTTAAATTGGCATTCTTGCCATTACATAAATCTTCCTGCATGGGAACCTCTGGGCGCCGTCTGGAGGGGTTAGTCCCCTAGTGTTGCTGACTTTGACCCCCACTGACACCACTGTACGTGTGATTTCACTTCTGTGAAGTGAGGGAGGTCTGGGAGTGGCAAGGACCCCCAAGTGCCATGAGTTATCACACTCAGGCTTTTGGAAGCCTATGTCAAAGTGTCAAGGGGTACAACTGGTTTATTTTTTTTCTTGAGGGGCTGACTTGTGAAGAATTTGGAAAATAAATGGCAAACAGGTTACAGTACTGTAAATGATGTGAGTGCCAGGCTTTAGAGGTATGTCGTTTTGTAAGATGGTGATGCTCTTCATTTGTCTACCACCCACCAGCTGTTTATTTCACAGTTTCTCAATTATTCTTAAATTGGAAAAAAAAATAGGAAGAGAGCTTTTAAGCAATAGAGCAGTTTATTTGTCAGCATAATCTAACTTTATTTCATAAAAAAACTCTTGATGCACGCAGCTATTTGAAAATATGTCCAATACATAGCAAATATTTATATACACTTTGTAGTCTGTTCTCTCTTATGTGCAATATTGTGTTTTGCCTCAGTGTTTCTTTGCCCTACTTTGGAAACTTAAGAAAGTTCTGTGACCAGGAAAGAGCCATTGAATTTCCACTCTGCTACATTTCCTGGATACACACAGAAGGATCACAGTCCTGTCTTACAAATTGCTAAAATCAGTAGGAACCTAGTATACCAGGGACATGTGCCCTGTTTTCAGCACCTAACCTGTTGGCTGTTAGTAGTCTCTGCTTTATCAAAAGAAAATCCTTTAGCATTAAAATTATTCTTATAGTGGAAATGTAGTGATAGTAGAACTTAGATACATAATGCTATGACATTTATGTGCTGAAAATCAAAGGGGGAAGAGGGAAGAAATTTGTTAAACATTTTTCTTCTGGAAAATGAAGCAGCATTCTACAGCAAATGGATTGCTGGTAGATAAAGTTCAGGTAATACTGAGTCATCCTTAGATGTATTCATTTTCGTGTCAAGAAGGAGTGTTTGTTATATCTGAGTGTCTCATGCATAAATTTCATTCTTCAGAACCTGGGGTTTTTTTCCATTCAGGAAGAAAAATGGGTTTGGTTTAGATGTTATATTTTAGTTGGGTGAAATGTCTTTTCATGTAGTGCAATTTATTTTTTCATCTTCCTCAAACCACCTACTTTAATATCTAATAGTTGTAATTAATTTCTACTGTTGGGTTTTCCCTTCAGTCAAACATATACCCACTTTAATTCAACAACAACAACAAAAAGGACTCAACATCCCCAAAGCTGTTAATGCTGAAGTAAGAATGGTAAGGTATTTTTTAAGTAATGTTCAATCTATGGAGCAGCCCACTGTTGGCTGTGAAGTGTTTATATTCTTGTTCTGACCAGGTTGCTTTTATGGGTTACAGCCACGCGTTGGTGCTTGCACTTGTAGAGCACTGTAAAGGCTGTAACTCTGCCAGACCATATTGTTCTTATTTAACTAACAAGAACAAAAAGACAAATGTCTGTGGGTCATGTATCTCAAGTACTGGGTTCATCTAAGGATCATCAATGCATTTCTTTTCCAGTGGTGAGTGAGCTGAAACTGGTGTATGCTTAGATGGAGAGGTATAAATGGCTATAACCTCTGGAGTGTTTTTTTTCTTTTTTTACATTAGTGCATTGGAGTTTTTGGTTTAAGGGGTTTGGAGCTTTTTTGTTTGTTGTTCTTTTACCATTTACATTCTTTGTTATCTGATTAGTCGGTTGAAATTCGGCTGATTCTGCAATAATTTGAGTAATTTAAGAGTCTTCATGGTTCAGTTCTAAGTATTGTATGATATGCAGCATCTTGTGCTCAAGACCTTCATGTCTGGTAGAATGCCCTTTATGCTTTGTTACTGTGTTTGGAGGAAGAAGTGAAAGTAAATCCATCTCTTACCAAGAACATGCATACATATCAAATTGGCTTTCAGCTACCTGCTCCTCTTTTAAATATTTGATGCTAGCAAACACCTCTCCTTCCTAAGTGAAGCACTCTTGGGTTTCACATTTTCTGTTGTAGTCTTTCACAATTACAGATTTTGCTCCTTCTTAATAATAAAGGAAATCATATTCTATCCCATCCCAGAAGCAGTGAAGCTTAATATCTGTAAGGAAAGCAGCAATATTGGCTAGACCTCTTCAACTGTCCCTCAGATCATTCTGTGGTTTGAATGGGGTAGCAGAAAGTTCAGAACAGCCTCAGCAGCTTCAGTTTTAAAGATATCTCAGTTTGGACTATGCAAGAAGGCACAGAACCAGTATTATTCTCTTGGTGTTTTCCTCTTGTAGACTGAAGTTAATGCATAGACAGAGGTATTAATTGAATTGAAATATTGGCAGTCTTTAGAGCTCCTGTTACTCCAAGGCAGCTGAAGCACAGAAACTTTCTGGTTCTTTAAATGTCATGACATAATTTCAATTGATATAATTAAATTAAATTAGTATTTATTTATTAGAATTAAAGTAGTTCAAAAACTACAGGTAACATAAGTCTGAAAAGCCTTCACATTTAATGTTTTTAGAAATTAGTTTTGTGGCTACTTATGTCAGGTCCTTCAAATGACATTCGCTGTGTTAGATCAACACACTACCATGGCTGAAAATAAGTGCAAGGTGACTAATTCAAAGATGTAGCATTCTGGTCTTCAGATTTCAAATTATTTAGAAAGGTTGTGACTTTGTGGGATCAGCCTCTTCTCTTGCTTCAGAACTGTTGTTTGTAAAAGCACTTTGCCACATAGGTTACCAGTAATTTCTTCATTAAATTTCAATTATTGATAGCTATTTTTAGGTCACTATTAGTTCTCGGGACTTTTTCTCAGATTCCTAAGGCACTCTATATTTATAATTACCGTGAGCTGTGCAGACAGGAATTTCAAGAAAACATTAATGTGATTCACAGTTTAATTAGTATGGAGCTAGTAAGAACAATAGATTTATCAAAACATTTTCAGTTTTACTGAGAAAAACCTGCTAATGAACTATTTATAGCACACTTGTATCTATTTTTGTCAGTAGTCTAAGGACTGACTTAGGACAAATGGGTTAAAAAACAGGAAATGTGGTTAAATAAGTGGGTAATCTCTCCAGAGAGTTTCCAGTTTGCCTACACCTTCACATTTTCTTCTTAATGTACTTTCAAAACAACATTAAGTACAGTACCTTGAAATCCATCTCTGTTTAAAGGAGGGAATGTTTCCAGCAATAGCAGGAAGTGGCCTAGTGAGAAATTTCACATTCTCGTTTAAATTGAAATGAGATTCTGGAGTCCCTGTTTTTAAGTGGGTTTTTCTACTTTAAGGATAATGGGGCAGTTGTGTGACATTTAACTTGGCTCAGGTGTATCATATGGATCCATAAAACTCTGTGAATGCTGTAATTATGTCTTTAATTCTAGACTGGTTTTAAATACTTTCCTCTAACTTACCTTTTTCTTATCTATGGTATTTATTTTTTATTATATTATCTGTATTTATTTGGTAATGTACTATGCACATTTTTAAAAAAATATTTATAATCATGTTCGAAGGTTGTAAAAATGGTGTTAATTATCAGACTGCATAAATCTCACTGTGAAGTAAGGAATTTACTGAACATGATAATGTCCATTTAATTCTCTAAGAGGTGGTGTCTGTATTTCTTGAGCAAACAGAAGCAATAAGTAAATGAAAGCCATTATTTGCACTGCTTATTATTTGGTTTTTGACAGCTACTAATTGGTAGCTACTACTATACTTTTTTTAAATCAACTTGGAAAACACTGGTGAGTCAAAACAAGGAGGGAATATAATAAGCAAATAAGGTCACTTACATGGTGGTAAAGGTTGTGACCTGGTCTGTATTTTGAGAGCTACTGCCAGATATGTGTTCTGCTCTTAGCATCCTGCAAGCAGTTTTCTGGAAATGTTTTTATCCAGGGCAAACAACAAAGCATGATAGCAAATGTATTTTTAGTAATTAGGAAGAAACAAGTAGGCTTGTCTGGCTGCCTTAATTTAGAAAGCAGGCCACTTTTAGTACCGTTAGCTGATTTCCTATCAACTGTCTTGTAAGGGAGAAATCTTTGTGCTGCTGTAAAGAATAAAGGTGAGCTGCTTTGTTATGTCCATGGGGAAATTCCAAGTCACATCTCTACTTTTTTTAATATATGTATTTTTTTAGCATCTGTGGGGTGTCAGGTTAGATGATATCACTGTGTGGGTGGGGGCACTTCAGTAAAATAGCATGAAATACTCATGTACCAGTGCTGTAGTTCATGGAAGGCTTATGCATGCAAACAAGTTATCTTTCTGCCTATTCCTATAGGTTAGGGAACTATCTTGTGAGGTGTAGGCTGCTTGGAAATTAAAAGACTACTTTTCTAAATGGGGTATTGTATTTACTGTAGTAAATGCAAATAGTTACTAACTTTTAAAATCATTTTCCAGAAACATTAAATAATTTAGGTCATTTTCTAATGAGGCAAGCACAGTTTGTTGTTCTGGGAACATACAAAATTAAAGAGACTATCAGTCACGTTAAACTTTCCCTGGTTGTAAATATTAGATTTCTGAATAGTTTTGAGGGCCAACACCTTTTTTCAAATGCATTTAATGCAACCTCAAGCATGCTGTGCTGTTGGTCCTCCTAATTAGATGTCAGCCTTTTTCATGTCATCCTGGGCACTTGATTCTAAATCCAAATTGGTATTTTTTTTTTCCAAATCCAATTTAAGTGCTCTGAAAAATTCGAGTAATTCTTCATATAAGGAATTCCTTCATATAAGGAATATCAGGAATATTCCTTCATAAATACCTTCCCAATACCAACATAATGTAAACTGGTTTTTGCTATATGTACTTCACCGTCCAATACCCCGAGTCTCTGAAATATTTTACATGTAAGGTACATTATAAGTCATGTTTATTTGGAATTCTGCACCCTAAAAATAAAAATATTTTGGTGTTCATTTGAATTTTCACTTTTAGTCTGTGCTGCTTCCTGTTCATTTCTTGGGATAGTTGATAGATCTTTGCATGCACTGGGGGTGTCAAGCAGTGATCTGTAAGTATGGGAATCCTGGAGGTATCTATAGATCTGTAAATTAAAATTTTTCTTCCAAGACACATCTGCACAGATAAGCTTTTTTAAAAATTGTTCCAGCAGCTTTTGCATGGAGGCAGTGCTGACTGCTCTACTGACCTGCTGTGACCTCAGACAGTGTTTTGCTCTGTAGAGCCCCCTCCCACCTGTTCTGCCTTACCTGTTTAAATGTTTGAGATTTGGAAAGAGATTACTTGATTTTAGCTGGAAGTTACTGTTTAGGTTAGATTGAAAAGTGGAATTCTGTGCTGTGTGTGGGACAGCTTGGTTTGTCAGGAGACATCTGTCTAAGCTTGAAATTCCCACATGGACTGCACGGGGCAGGAAAGGGCTCATTTGGTGTGTTGCAGAGCAGTCTGCCTTTTCAAGAGCTGCAGAAATACAAATAATTGTCTGCCATCCCAAAAGGAATCCTGCTAGCCCCTAGCACTGCTTCTGTAATAGGAGTTGCATTGGGGAAGAGTGTGACCACACTAGAAATTGTGCCAGGATAATTTTAGTTAAAGCTGGTATCAAATACTGTTATTGCAGCTGCAATGCAGCCAGAACCTAGAGGAAACTTAACAGTTAAAATCAGACTGTTTCAAGAAGTTACATCCACATGGCTTTGTGGATACCATTCATTAGTTTCTTTTTTAATGTGCACTAGGCAGCACTGATTAACGACTTGCAGTAGATGTGTGCAGCTTTTTTTTTCCAACAGTTTCACATAGCAAATTAAAAACTTACAGAAGAGCTGCGGGAGCTTAACTGACATACAGTTCCGAACACTTTGTGTGTGACTTGCTGTAAAGTTTGGCATGATATATCTGAAGCTTAGAAATTAACATTTCCAATACCATTTTGCTTAAATTTGACAATAGGATGTAATGTAACTAAAAAGAATATATATCAAAAAATTTTAAAACCCAGTTCTTTCATTAGAACAGAGCAGATTAAATACTTTTTTGCACCCTCCTCTAAATTTACTATTAGAGTAGCAAATTAAATGTCCAGGAACAAGGAATTGTTGGTGTTCTGCAGCTAGGTATGAAAAATATTAATCTCTTTGGATCACCAAATTCTGTACATTATTATTTTTTCTGGAAAGTTTTCATTAAAAAGCAAACAGGAGAAAAAGGGGTTTCAGACTGGTTGACTGTTACTGGCGTAACCCACCAAACAGAACAATAAATTGTAAAAAATATTGCGTACAATTGGATGGGTCTTAAAATGCAAAATTTCAGACTCCCAGGCATCAGTTTTCCTATCTCTACCAAGTCATGCTCAAGCCTCAAGGCCAACAAATTCAGTGCTCTCTTTTCAGAAGCACTAAGAAACATTGCTACCACCAGCAGCAGTTGCTTGCCCCATTAAGTATTGACCTCCTGCAGAATGGTCTCAGGATGCTCTCTGTTGTTCCCTCAGTTGGTGGCTCTGTGCCTCCCCAATACTCATTTCTGTTTTAGTCCCTCAGAGTTTAGGTTTCTAATAAGTCAGTCAAGTCAGTCATGAAACAGGACTGGTAGCTTAGTCAACATATCAAGAACTGTTCAGTCTTCTCTGCTTTATTTAAAAAAAAAAAAAAAGTGGCAGCTGTCAAACTGTAAAATTCCCTGTGGATGGCTTTTCTAGCTCCTCCAGAGAAGAACAGTAGCTTTCAATATTCCTGCATGATTTCTCTTTAACTAAAGAGAACTTTAGTTCTCTTTAGTTAAAGAGAAAAAGAGAAAAACTTCTCTTTAACAAAATTTGCCTTTTGTCTTTTCTTTTGATCCTTCATAGCCTCTCATCCTCATGTTTGGTTTACTGCTGATAAGCAGAGGTACCTGCTGACATCACCTGCTTTTTCTAAACAGTTATGTGCATTTATCCTCTCCTCCTCCTTTTTGCATAAGAGGCAAGCTAAAAGGCTGGTTTGGTGAGAGGCAGCAGCAAGGTTGGATTCCCAGCTGTCCATCTCAAATGAGGTTCCAATCTCACAAAAGTTAAAAGTATGTCAAACCCACTCTGCCTGGGTTAAAATTTCCTGTGTGTTTCAGTTGTCCTCACTGAACTTGAGTTTAATCTTTGAACTGTTGAGTCTGCAGAAGGCTTAAAAAATGTTTGAAGCTCATATTATCCTTCGCGCTATCAGTTTACTGTAGAAGTATTGGAAACATTTGAAGACAAAAGTTAGCTTCTGTCACAGAAAAAGCAGCCTGATGAGTTCAGTTCTACTGTGTGTGCAACCTTTGCTCTTTTCTTGCATGCAAGTTTTTGTAGCCTCTCTGTGTTTTAGAATTACACATGTGGTATTGGAGTCCCAGCTCTTGTTTGCTTATTCAGTCGCTTTGGGGGTTTCGTAGTATAACGATGTCATATGAGTACTTGGGGGAAACATATCTCTGAGAACTACAAGTGGGACAACTGGTAGCAGTACACCATCTGAAGATCTCCTGAATGACTCCTGTATTGGCAAGCTAAAAGTTTGGTTTCTGTTACTCCTCAGAACCACAAACCTTTTTCCCTTCTGCTTTTCCCATCATTCACACAGTCGTCCATGCTACAGCTTTACAGCATTGCTAAAATTGCTTTGAAACATAGACTGACAAATTTAAGTTGTAAAAAAAAAAAAGAATAAAATTAATAGGTGGTGTAACCTGGAGATTAATGGATAATTTTGTTATATGTTTATCTGGTAAAAAGTACAGTGGAGAGTCCAAAATTGGAAGATGCTATTTTAAAGTTTCTGTCAGCCATTGTGATAGTTGATGGCTGAAATTGTCCTTCATTTTTATTTCTAAAGTCTTCCCATTCATTTTTCTTTAGAGCAATGCTGGGGCTTTGTTAGTGGCAGCTAGAATTCCAGCAAGTCAGTCTTTCGTATTAAGAATAGAGTGGGAGTGGAATGCATTTATGTTGTAACAGAATAATAACATTTTCCTCAGAGAAATTGCAAGGGCTTGTTGAGACTTTCTATAACACATTTCTGTCAGAAGTAGTGGAAAGGCATTGTATTTGTGCTTCAATATGCTAAATAAGAGGTATTTTAGACTTAAGAATGTTATGTTTCACTTGATTAGCCTAATAGTTGCAATCTACAGTTACATGGTGCATTAGCTTTCAGTGCTGTATAATAGGACTGGCAGCATGGTGTCCCAAAAACTGTAATTGCGTGGGCTGCTGAACAGTTGTAGAGAAAGCTGCACAAAAATTCTATTCTAAACAGAATTTTTTCATTTTGAAATGAATTTCACAACAAATTCACAGTTGGATGCCACTGCTTGTATTTCCAGTGAATCATACTCCAGAAAAGTAATACTTAGCTTCAGCAAAGCCTGCCACAAACAGTACAGCGATATAAATCAGAAATTGGATATTTTTTAATTGTAACTTTTCAAAATATAGTACAGTTATTAACTATGCCTGCAGGTCCTGACATTCCAATATGTTTGGCTTTGTCTCCACATCCAAAAATTAAAACCTTCACAAATAAGACAAAAGGAAGGGCTGGGGGGAAATACCCTTTTTACTTATGTACTATTTGTGGTAAGAAATTCACACCCCCCCCCAACAGCAATGATTGTCATAAAACCACATCATTCATAACTTAGTTAGAGCAAACCTTTACACAGTGACATTTAATTTCCAGCCTAACTTCACTGATGGTCAGTTAATTTATACTTTCCTTTCTTTCTTATGCCTATGCTGTTCTACACCTTGCATAGTTCTCCCTTCTTCCCTGTCTGGTTCCACTAACTGGCATTTTTAGAGTGCAATTGCATGCTTTTTCTGTCTTTGGCTTGTTTAGCTTACCAAGACAAGGTCTTCCAGGTTATTAAATGCTGCAATTAAGGCAACTGCAGTTTCATATACATAGACTGTCTCTAAACTGCATAGCTTTGCACAGTTTGTGTTGAATTATTTGCTCTTAAATTGTAAAACCTGTTGAAGAAACAGGAAATATTTGTGCTGGTACTGAGCTCCCTGATTCTGCAGTCATTGCAGGACTGAGCCTGCTATGAAAGGTCAGGAACACCTAATTATTTCTTGCAATCCCAGTAGCACTTACCTCCTTTAAGTTCGTAGCTCACCCATTCATCCTTGTGTGTAGTACAAGGATGGAAGATAAAATATGTCTGCTTATACTCTTTCACTGAGGTTTAAGTTAACAATTTTATCATGCAGCTGGGATAGGCTAACAGTATGCAATTCTAAGCTGCTCTTACTTCATTTTTACCATAGCTTCCATCTCCATTCCATTTACTGAATTGATTCTGAGCTCTGACATAAATAACTGTTTTACCTTAGCTGAAAACCATCAGACAGTGGTGTTCAACACCTGGCACTAATGTTGCTGATATTAATATTTCATGCTTTTAGAAATTAACAGTACTTATGGAGTTATAGCAGTGATGGCAACTCGGTAACTAACTCTTCATGAAATATGTTATGGAAAGTTTCTGCAGATATAGTGATAGGCAACTTTTACTAGCACAGTCAAAAGCTGTTTAATTTGGGTGCTTACAGCAGCAGACAGAATTAGCAGCTCCTACCCTGAGCCAAGTTGCATGAATGCATGAGAAGAGGCTCGCTACCTCAGGGGTTTAGGTGGGATAGGTGGGAAAAGAAGATTCTTCCTTGGAACCAGATCACCCTTTTACACAACCCACTTCAGTCTCTATCCACTCTGGCTTTTCACTCACCTCCTTCCCAGCTCAGCCTGCTGGCCACCTCTGCAGGAGACTCATGTTTAACATGGCAGCCCCGTCTCTGTACTTTCCTTACTGCTCCCCAGGAGTAGCAGGGTTTGAGCGAGATACTTCATTAGGGAACACTCAGTTGGGCCAAAGAAATGCTGCTTAGGTCACAACTGAACTTTGATTGACTAAGGAACATGCCATGGAAGTGCTTAGGTATCCCTAGAGAAGGGAGACTGTCGAAGTCCTAATCTTGTGCAGCATTTGTGCAAAAGTAAAATCACAGTTTCCACATGAAAGATCCTACTGTCACAAGATGAGGCTGGTAGGCAGCCAAAAGCTGAATACCGCATAGGTTTGCAGACCAAAAGCAACACTTTGCACCCTGAGGTTAACTGCAGACCAGCTCCCAAATTCACCCTGTACCTCTTGATGTGATATTCATACCATTGTTCAGTGTTTGGTCAAGTTGTATTTGTTTCTGGGGGTGTGATAGAAATTTTGACCTCTGTGATATGAAGTGTGCAGAGGATTTAAACAGGGGCAGAGTGAAGTAAAAGAAGGAAAACAGTAGAAGAGGAAAAAGGAAGGGGGTGTTGCATTTCCACACATACCTGTGATCTTTTGGTGTGGTTCAAGTATTGGTGTGTAACATTCTTGCTTTGTTTTGCAAGGTTAAAGGGCAGGAGAAAAAAAGTCAATTTTATAAAATTTCTGGTGTTGCTTTATTCCTCCCTCACTTCCTTGCTAAGATGAAAGAAATTTTAAGTTTGCAACCTGATATACAATACTGTTTGACTTTGGGTTAATTTAAGCAGAAAAAAACTACTGAGATTTTCAAGGGGAAGAATAAAGGTAAAGAGAAAAGGCACAAGAGATGTTTTGGAACATGTGGAGAAAGGCTTGTATTTTTCTGACATCCAGACTGCATCCCATTGCACATCCTAGATGTTTGTTCTTCATGCAAGACAGTCCTGTCATCCTTGTGTCCTGCTTTTATAAAATTTTTATCTGTAATAACAAAGAAAAAATGTCACCTTTTTAGATCTTGAGGCAAGTTGTGGGACCAATGGTTAAAGATATGAGCATGACTGAGGTGGCAGTAGTGAGATACTACTCTTCTCACAGAATAGCTCATTTTTATGATCTTGGGTAACCCCTTTTAAAGCTGTTTTTTGTAGCAGGACTAAGTTTCTGCATTGGTGTTATCTGAGGAAAGGTGGAGCAAGTAAGATGAACTGATTAAAGGTTCACTTTGTAATTTTTATAGCATTACCCTTAATGACACTATGATCTCTGAGCTGTGTGGTCTCACCAGTCTTTGTCCATGATTCTTGTATTTTACTGTCAGTTGAATATATGGAAGGGAGGGATGGGGTCATTGCACTTTCTCTGATTCGCGGTAATCAAAATCAGAAGTTGAGGTCATATGGATCACTAACCCTCTCTCATTACTTTGTACTTACAGCATTTATACATACTCCAATGAGTTTAATGCTTTCTAATTTTCCTTTGCCTACAGAGTAAAGTGGCCATAAAAACAAGTGAGGCAGTTTTAGATTTTTACCTGTTTTAAATCTTAGGTGACTGGAGTACAGGCTGGGAAAGCTACAGAATTACAGCAGCAGAGAGTATTAAGAGCCAGTCCTAACCAAAGCACATGCTGCTGGATGTTCTTCTGTTTAGAATTCACTTCTTAGTGTAAATTGACAAGCGTT
Source organism: Leptocoma aspasia (assembly GCA_013399835.1). Classification (NCBI taxonomy): domain Eukaryota; kingdom Metazoa; phylum Chordata; class Aves; order Passeriformes; family Nectariniidae; genus Leptocoma; species Leptocoma aspasia. The sequence continues at coordinate 168,868 of VXAX01001524.1, read as the reverse complement.
TCATAAGCTTGGCAAGAAAATGCTTATTTGACTTCTCCACCTTCCCCAAAAGGAAATTTCTACTAAGGCATGACATCTCCTATAAACTGCCATGAGTAATATATTCTGAACTGCTTTCAGATAAACAAGAGACCTTGCTATTTCTATCTATAATAATTCACAGATAGAGAAACTGATAAAGTAGTAAGATCTTGAAGACTGTTATACAAACAAAACAGCTTGAATTTGTTCTTTAGAACTTATCAGACTCTGGTGCATGTTCTGTGCCATGGTGTGTGTATTCTAGCAAAAAATCCAGAATTATTTTTTAATAATGCTGGTTTTTTATTAAATTGCAAAGTTGGTGAAATTATCTTGCTAGAGAAGAATACTAAAACAGGAACCTACTGGCCTTTTTAAACCTTCCGCTGTAAGGAAATGTGCCTTTCTCCATTTGATTTGAAAAAGGAAATAGACTGGTGGTGTGGCTATAGAACTTTCTCTTTCTGCCTCTGATTGCAAAAGTAGTAGTAAAAAATGAAAATAAAAAGTACAGTATTGAACAGCAAAATATTATGGTGTTGTTGAGACAACAGAATGAAAGTAATTATTTTGCTTCTTTTGTTTCAGGTGTCAGAAACTACTTGAAAGAAGCATTAGTGAATATCATTGCTGTGCATGCAGAGGTGAGGAGAAACTTCAGATCATTTCATGCTTATATTCATATGATTTCAGTGTGCTTTTCCTGGTAAATCCTGGATTTTTTTTTTTTATTGAAGTGTCTTTGTTATAGATGTGTTTTAGATTAGGTTTAGCCAACCTGTTATGCAGCTGATAACTTTTTTTTTATGGGCAGGAGACGAGTAGTTCCTGTTTATCCTCTCTAACACTCCATTACACCTTTTCGTCTTCATTATCTGATAAAGAGGAAAGCCAAATGCTAAAGTTAAATTCTCCCTTTCCATGCAGAGAATATATAGATATATAGCTAGTTATGATGCTCTCTTTCTCTGATTATCTTTATTTTCCAAAACATCTGTAAATTAACTTCTGTTTCACCTTGAAAGAAATGTTCAACATATGCCACTCAGAGTGAAAAGCCAATATATGTCAGTCTTCTACATACAATGGAAATAGGAAAGCTAAACCCAGAAGGTTTTATAGTCTTTGTAAGCACAAATACTGCTTGAAATACCTAAGTAGGTAACGGCTACCTAGGCTAGGGAGTGCATGTTAAAACATTGCTTATAACATAATAAGCTCAGAGGGGCTGCAATTATTTAGCCTTTTGGGATTGTATGCAGGAATTTTCTATGGTTCTTTAAGTTAGAGCCTGTGTTTTACATAATCACTCCTTCTAATCATCAAGAGTGTTAACAGATTATTGTTGCTCCTGGTAGAAGCATTGGTAGTAATATTACTCTTACCTTCCAAAATACCACAACTATGGTTGCTCTACCTTTAACCTGTAATTAAAATATAATGAGATTCACTTGAGGCTTTTACTTACCTTATTCCTTCTTAAATTACAAGGATTCATATAAATTAAAATATTTTCAGGAACTCCAAATTGGACTTGCAGTATTTTTTGTACTATTTCAGTGTTAAATTATAGCAGAAGCGTTTTCACAGAAGCATTGTCATTTTACCAAATGCTTCCAAACAAGGGAATAAGAAACACTAAAAACATATACCAACATGATACCAATTTTAATATTGTTTTTCAGTGCAGTGGAAATTGATTAAAATGGAAATTAGAAGTTTTGCTGTAAAAAATTCAGAGTAATTTGTAACTTATTGAGTTAGGCTTGTAAACATGCATACTTGTTAAAATGCTGCAGCTGAGAGGTGGATTGCTGTGCTCTCTTCATTGAGACCGATACTGATTCTGGCCTAAATAGCATTGCCTCATAAATTTCTAGATGTGAAATATGAGAACGTGTGTCAAGACGAAACTCCCATTTCTACTGATGAAATTCTGTTAAGCTGGGTTAGGTTTAAGTTTAGTTAGCAGTTGGAAGGCAACAAGTTTCTGTAGTTTGAAACAGCAAAAATTAGCCATCAGATGAACAGCAAGGATAGACTGAAATGGAAAGAAAATTGTTTCTCTACCTTTGAATTCAAATTTAGCTGAAATCAAAATAAGGGCTTCTTGTTGCAAATTTGTGATGATTCACCCTTGCTGGCAATTATTTTTCCTGGATTCTGTAAAGTAACTTCAGGAGTGCTCATTGCAGGCAGAAGTGTTTTCTTCTCTGTAGATCTTTGGACACATTCCTGGTATGTTTGTGTTGAATTGGTCAGCAATGTCTGGTGCTGAGTAGGATGACCCCTTTCCAGCACTGGAAACAGCTGGTAGCTGGCATTTATGGGGTCAGTGTACTTGGTCTGTGGTGCAGACCTGCCTTTTGGAATGGTCAGTCTTATGGGATGCCTGCTACACAATTCTTTATTTAAATCACTGAAAACTCTGTAGGAATCTTTCTTTCTGTCTTTGTGTTTTCCCTTGTTGATTTTTACACATATTAATTAATATCTTCTGTCAGTTACTAAATTTCCTTGTCAGACATGGGATCTAAACTTTGCATAAAAGCAAAGGTATTCTAGCAAAACAATCTGCTACTTAATTCTTTAGACTATTTCAAATCAGAAACTGGGGAAATGTTTCAAAACTTTATACATTTCATTTTCTTTTTTGTACCACTCCAGTCACATACTTCATCTTACATACACCGCTCCAGCTTCATGTGTCATCTTCACTCCCAGCCCTGTGCAGTTTTAGTGCAGCTTTATTGTCACCTTTAAGCTTTGACACAAGTTTGGTGTGTCTAACCTATAATCTCACTTCCTCCTATATTCCAGCCTCTTGGCCTGCATTTTCCCGAATTCTGTATAGAAAAATCATACTTTCTTTTTTTTAAATCCACAACAATTTCTCACTTCTGTAAAACTCCCTTTAAGGAAGGTTGGTCTCTTCATACTTTGCTTGAAGCATAGGTTTAATAATTCTGTGTTGCAGTTACTATTCTGAATATGTAACTTTTAAAAGTTATACAAATAAGTGGTTAAAAAGATGGTCTTGATGCATGGTAAAACCAGTAATGTTTAAATTTTTTTGCCAGGGAACTAATAAATGGCAGCAGTTAGTGGCAGAGTCTAAATGAAAATCCTTTGGCACCCTCATGCTCGCACAGGCTGTCAAATGTTTATCTCTGCCACAGAGTATAATGACACTAGCTATTCAACAGTGGTCAAATATAAAGGAGTCTAGAAAAAATAGCAAAATATATGGGTAAAAAGTGGCTGAATGTGTAACTGTCTGTCAGACACACAATTCTGAATTAAAGGTGCTATCTACAAGACAGCAGTCTATCTACAGCCACATGACTACCTGCATTCATCAGCCGAAAGCACATATTTTGAAGTTTAGCTGCCTTTTGGTACAGCAAGAAGGTTATCACAAATCACATACCCAAATCTGCTGTTAACAGAGGGGGTTGGTCAAAGTGCAGGGCAAGCATCAAAAGACATCCTTTATATTCTAGTTTCTTTTGAATTTTTGTTATATTGGCAAAAATTAAGGAGACCTTTCAGTCAAAAAGGTTTATGTTTTTTATTGAAATGTTAGTATTGAAAATATTTCTGTTAATGGAGGTGTTGTGCCCATGGTTCTTTTTTCATTAAACTTAGGTGTTTACCATTTCCAAAGACTTAGTTCCTCGGGTAATGTCAAGGGTTGTAGAAGCAGTCTCTGAAGAGCTGAGTCGACTGATGCAGTGTGTTTCATCCTTCAGCAAAAATGGAGCTTTACAGGTACCTGAATACTTTGTACTGTCAAACATCTGTATCTAGAAAACTGAGAATAACAGACAGAGGTATAATCTGGGTATTTGTTTGATTCATTGTAGCAATGAAAGCAAGGAGATAAAAAGGATTCATTTACAACCTATTTCAGATTTATGGATGAATACCCTTTGGGATATTGATTCTTGGGTTTATTATATTTTAGGATTATCTTTGTGTTAGACCGCATTAAAAGGCTACCTGTATCCTGTGAGACAAAAAGCATCATAATGGTATCTCTTTGAAATGTCAAATATTCTCTTTGGCCTGACATAAAAAATCACTTTAAAGGAAAAAAACAATGTAGTGATATTTTGAGATTTAAAAATCCCTGAAACAGGAATGCAGTAGGATCTTGTAGGACACTGCAGGACTAGTCACTTGTTTGTTTTACACTCTCTACAATACCATGTTGTTGTAATGTGGGCAGAATAGTTTTGCTGTCTTTATTTACAGCTGGATTGGTAGTTGTACTTGCTATTGGGTAAGTTTTAAAGGACTTTAAGAAAAACATCTGTTTATAAAAAATCCGTTTGAGTCAGATTGCTATGGCTGTAACAGAAAAAGAGCAAACTCCCTATTTTCATTGTACATGACAGCATTCTTGCATTATGATGGGAAAATAATATCCACTGGTAAGTCTTATTTTCTAATTGCTGCTAGTAAGGGCATTGGACAGAGGATTAGTATAGGAAGATTGCAGCCAAGTAAGATTGACTCTGTATTTAAACCAAATCCATGAATAACAACAAAGCTACACCAATATCCATTTGTCTGATTAAACAACTCACTGTAGGGACTTGCTGCTTAAACCCGTAATTGAAAGGCTTTTCTCTCCTTACTGTAAGTTTGTCACTCACGGTCATTTTCTGTTCCTCTGAATATGGAAAATCCTGTCTGACAGAGTCATCCAAGCTTGTTAGGCTGAACAAAAATCTCTCATTCAAGCCTCACTCTGTATTCCCACGTCCCATGACCCACAGTTTTGCAGGGCTCGCCCTTCCACCAGGTTTACTTAGGCTGTGGTACTTGAGAATGGGGTACTGGTACCTCCTAAAATGTAGAAAATGTAGAAAAGACTCCAGAATCTTAGGCATAGGACTTCAAAAAGTCCACAACTCCTGAGCTTGGAGCATTATACAAAAAGAGGTAAAATATTGCGTGTTGAGAAAAGCATTTCTTATAAGCATAAAATTTGAGGTGGCTATGTTGTATTTTGTGCCAGAAAGTTCTGGCTCTAAAAAAGCATAAATTTTAGCTGTCTTCCTACAGAAGAGGGATGAGGGAGGTACCTGAAAGCCAGAGGCTTTCATTAAAAGTGGAATTAGTTGTCTGTGTTGCACTGTTAAAAGTTTTGTTTTGGAAGATTAATGTCATTAGTTGTGTCTAAATGTAGATCAGTTACTGTAATGTCTAACTGGATTAAATTTCATCTTTAGGCTTAAAAGAACAGAATGTTAATTTTTATGAAGTTCACTTAGTATTTTTAAATGAAATTATTTCATTGTCTCTTGCAGAATGTTTCTATTTCATATAAAAGTTACGATGATAGTGATTGCTTTTCAAAGACCAAAGGATGATCTATGAAGTTTGTTTAATCTGTGAGTTCAAGCTCCTCCACAGGTGAAAATTAATACCTGGGCACACAGTACAGTGCAGGAGTAAAATCCCCAAGCTCTTGTGCCCACCAGGTGACACAAAAGAAACAAAGTACAATCATTCTACTTCCTCATCTGATGGAAAAAAATAAATTCACCAGAAGAACCAAACATACAATGTGTATTGACAGATTTTTGTACTTTTGTGTTTCCTTTCTCCCTGGCTAAGCAGTGCTGTGAGAAGTTACGCTCAGTGTATTTCATTTTAAAAAAAGAAAAAAAAAGTTGCATCCTTCTATCCTTCTATCACAGTACAGAAAAGGTGAAACAGAATTGAAGTTTTATTACTGTTACTGAAAGACAAACCAGTGTTTTTTGACTACTGCACAGTGACCATGTAAACAGCTTGACTTGAATCAAAAGTATGAAATTGTTCCTTTGAGCAGTCTCCTGACAGTGTAGCATGGCAACAAAGAATACAGGAAATAAACTGTTAAAAGCCAAGGCTGCTTATAAGGGCAGCCTGCAACAGTATTTGCCTCTCAAGAAGGTGAAGCTTTGGGATGCTTGTATACACTTGGTGAAAGGACATTGTGTCATTGTTTCAATATTTGTATTTCTGTCTTTAGGCAAAACTTGAAATCTGTGCATTGAGGGATACCGTGGCCATATACCTGACACCTGAAAGCAAGTAAGATGTGCTGTAATGTCACTTTTTGCAGTGTAATGGAATCCTTGGTAAACATGCAAAAACACATAATGTAAATTTAGAATGAAGGAGTTTTGCTTCAAATAGAATATGCGATCTACTGTGTAAATATGCAAAAAAGAGATGCCTAGCAAGATTTTATCTGTTGAAAGAAAATAGTTACTTTTTGTTGTTTTTTACTTGGACTTTTAGACACAAACTAATATTTGCCACCAAAAACAAATTGTAAAACGTCTTAACAGCAGTACAGCTGGTGAGGATAATTATGCTAAAGCCAGACACAACCAGATCTTGATGAGTTTTATCCAGTTTTTCACAGCAGTCTCATAAAGCATAAAACAAATAACCTGCCAGATTCATCAGAGAGTCTACAGATCCAGATACTGGCAGGGTCCCCTTATAGGGATATGGAGAATTAGGGCTCTCCATAGGCTTATATAATACTCTGCTCTTCTCCACACACCTAATCAGGGAAAGGGAATTCAGCTTCACACTGTCTTCTAGAATCAAAGCCTTCAAAACGCTTTCAGCAATTTCTCATTTCTCACTGGGGCAGGACCAAAGATAAATAGTGTGGGAGACACTCACACACGTTAATATAAAGGGAGAAGGAAAAGCATTAGCACCATCAGTGCTTGATGCAGCCAAGGCATGTAAAAACAGGCTATGATAGCTGTTAGCAGTTTTGAGTAAAGCTGATTGATTGAAATTTCTAGGTGATTATGGTGGAGATTGGATATGGGCAGATTAACTCATTATTTTAATTCCCTTCACTTCTTTTAAGATTGGCATTACATGTCCTGCAGGTGGCAATTTGGTCATCTTACCTAATCAACAGTTTTGTAGGAGACATTGCAGTCTTAATGTGTCCTCATAGAGTCACACATAGTGTCCACTGGTGTCACTGCATTCCAGTTCGGAGACTCACTTCCCTATTCTGAGTGTCTGATAGTGACAAAGGCCTCTAAAAGAAAACTACTTGGCACTGGCTCAGCTTGGATAAAATTGAAATCATATTGTCTGTAATAGGCACAGGTCTGTAATAAAGCACAGTGAAACCTGAAAGGCAGAGCTTTTGTAGAGGTTTTTTTATCCCTGGACTTGTCACTAGCAGTAGTTGCCGCAAGTCACCATATTAATCTTTTGCTGACAAGATTCTACCTATCTGTGCAGGTCCTGCATTGTTCCCTCATTTCTGTTCCACTCCTGTTGCCCAGAGCAGGGTGGGAGCCCCATCTTTGGAGTTACTCAACATTTGACTGGATAATGGCCCCAAGAAACCTCCTGTAACCTTGAAATCGGCCCTACTTTGAGATCAGGGTTGGACCTGAAGTCCCTTCCAACCTAAATTATTCTATGACTCTATGTTGCCTCAATGCAAACCCACTGTAATACTCTTTGTAGGCACCCTTCTGTAAGGCAGAATGCAGTGGTCTGTCCACTAAGCACAGAGAGACAAAATCAATGTTTTATCTGCTCTTCATAGTGAATTCACTGATGGTCACTTAGTTTGAGGCAGAAGGCAGGCTGGCCACTACCTGTTAATTTTTGAACAGTCCAGGATGTGACAGTCTTCAATGAGCTGCTGATTTAACATTTCCTGTTGGATGTATGATATGCATCACATTAGGAATGTCAAGATACATGCTTGACCCCATGACTATTTTATGTTCAATTTGCACATGGATGTCAGGTCTCAGGAAAATATTTTGTCAATTTATTGAAAAAAAAGATGGATAAAATATAGCATGTCTCCATAGGATTTATACTGAGAAACTGTAAATGCTGAGTCTTGTACTAGGAGAATATGAGTATTTTTGTTTTCCTTGCAGATCAAGCTTTAAGCAAGCTTTGGAAGCCTTGCCTCAGCTCTCAAGTGGAACTGACAGAAAGTGAGTACAATGCACCTTCTTGTTTCCTTTATGGTCTTTGGAGCCATTGCTTTTTACTGTTGTAATATAACTTTGTTATAAAAGGGTTAACTTTCACCGTATTTGACCCTTCTGAATTACAGAGCAGAAGCCTTTCTGGACAGAGTCAAGAATATGCTCAGTCCTTGCCTTGTTCATGGCCTATTAAATTACCCAGAGGAGCCAATGGCTTTGTGACATATCCTGCTTGCCTGTCCTAGTCTTACCAGTTCAGTGTAGCTTTGTATTTGTCTTGTAGTATCAGTCTGTTTTAGCCTTCCTTGTTAATCTTAAGGTTTCTGTGAGTTCCATTGTATTGTTTTACTGAATTTAGTAGCAATAAAAAAAAGGCCAAGAACAAAGTTCAGGCTTTTGCAAGCTGACATATGGGGAGCTCATAAAACTGGCATATTTCCTTTTAAAAACAAATAAGGAGGGTCTGTGGTTCTTTCTTAACATCAAGAGGAGTAATTTTGGGTTCTTCCTTTTCCACCACAACTATCTTTGACAAACAGATTACTCTGCTACATCCAGCCTGGTATTTGGTAGTCTATTTTATAACCACAGCATAATAAAGAGTAAAACCAGGACAGATTTGTAATGAGTAGAGCAGTGTAAGTATAGATGGTTTGAACTAGAGATTGTTTTCGTTGTTGTTTCCTGCGTCAAATCAGTTTGCACTTAGCAGTCAGAATTCAGAATATTTTGTAGACACATAAAGAGTCTGTGCAGCTCATGGTCCATGGTCTGTGCCTTCTTCCAGATGTCCTCTGTCTATGTAGTCAAACCTGCTCTTCCACAACAAGTCTCAAGATACCTCTTCATCTTACTTAACTCTTGTGCTTTATTAAAGTTAGAAATGAGTTTTGAGTAAGGAGAGATCTTTTAACTCAAATTTTCCAAAACACCTGTAGAAATTTTTTTTCACTTAGTCACAAGCATCTGAGCTTCATAAGACAAATGAGAATCAAGAACTGCATCATTATTACATCTGCCTCAGTGTTCTGAGCCCCAGACAGGGCAGAACTTGTTCTGTTTCCCAGGTCACTCATGGCAATTGTTGTTGTTCCAGGCAGCTCGTTGTAATCTACATGTCTTTGTGTAAAATAACACATTTGTGCTCTGACTGAGAGCTGTTTGTGTGTGTTCATTCACAATCACTGGTATGATGCTAAATGATTAATGTGGACATGATCATTTTCCAGAGGACAGGCTGAGGAAGCAGATATTGATCTTTTGGTTTAAGTTGCTATTCTTGAGCTAGTTTGTTTTTTTAACACACAGTGTAATTTTTTTTTCTGTTACTGGCTGTTCAATAATGCAGCATGCCAAAAAGTTCAGGTGATACATGGCTTGCTTTTGAAATAGGGCAGAAAGTTCAGAGATCGCATTATTCCCTAGATTAAGGACAAAATAAAATGCCCAGCCAAGACTGTAAAACAGCTTAATGCGTCTCTGCTGTTACAGTCAATATTTTCTACAACAGGCCCATCAACACCATTGCTCCTACACCTGTAGTTTGTGGATTATAATAAATATTGTCCACTGCACCAGGTACTTCTCCTGACAGCTCGGTAGATGAAAATTAACTTGTTATGCCCCCAAATGAACTCATACACAGTTTATCTGCTAGGGACAAAACAACATGATTGTGGTGAATTAATGTTTCTCCTGGAACAGTCATAATATCTCTGATCTTTCAGTCATAATACTTAAGAGAAATCTACAAATACCTTCCAAAGACAAGGCTGAGGACTGAAATTGGCAATTCAGCTACATAAGAAAAGCAGACAGTGTACCTGAAGTCACAGACAGAATAATCAAAACTTGCAGTAATTGTTCCCTTTTCAGAATCTCCTAAAGTTGTAACTGTTTTCCCTTTACAGGTTACTAGAAGAGCTGCTAAACAAATTCAAAAGCAGCATGCACTTGCAGCTGACCTGTTTTCAAGCTTCTTCATCAGCCATGATGAAAACATAGACAACAACACAATGCACACAAATGTGCTTAAACATTGTCTATTTTTTCTGGATTACTTCAATTCCTTTGAACACCCTAAAAAAAGTAAAAATAATTCCACTGGAAAATAAATTGAGATACAACTTTTTCAGTAATGTTATGAGGTGTCCTGCTGAGTGAGACTTGTGTTCCTATAGACTTTGATAAAATGGTTTTCTGTCTACTGTATTTCACTCTGTGGAGGGAATTAAGTCAATTTTGTTTACATACACTTGTTCATGAAGAAATATTCATCATTGTTCTGCAGTCTCAGTTTCACTTGTTAAAAATACATTGAAATGTACTTTTAGCAAATGTCAGCTTACATTTGAGTTTTATTTGAGTATTACTCATGTTGTTCAGTGTATCAATCTTAATTTCTAGGTGTAGAGTGATACTGAAGTGACTGGAAGACACAAATTCTATAAACTATCGAGAAGTATGTAATAAGCATTGCACCCTAGATCTGACTAATAAATGTCCAGATACCATATTAAGTACACGGCTTCTTTTGCATTTAAAAATGGTAACTTTTTTCCAGTTCTCATCTACAGTTTTGGCATTTGTAAGTCTGATTTCTTGAAGGCTTTTATTTTCTTACTTATTTTTAATTAAGCATGTTGCTGCCTCTCATGTTTCTCACTTCTATTTGAGTATTGATGGTAACCTTCACATCTGAAATCTACTTTCATTAGCAATTAAGAGAAAAGCACTCCAAGTTTACAAGATTAGTAGAAAAAATGTCCAAGTGAAATATTCGTTGGTGTTAAGTAGTAGAATAGTTAATAGCTCCTCATATAGGAAGGAGGAGCACAATATGTCATTTGTTTTGCCTCTTCCTTCTTACTCTTCTTGTCTTTTCTTGCTCTTAGAGGCTTACTACCACTGTCTTCCTCTTGTTAGTCAGTCCTCTTTTCCTCTTTTCACCACTAGTTATTGGATTTATATGGGGCGAAATAGGGATTCAGGAGAGAAGAACAGTTTTGCTGCTGTTGTTTTGTGGGGTAACAAATGGGTTTAATTTTATAACTTTAATTTTATATCATGGCTTGGAATTAAATAATGCAGTAATAATATATTCTTTCTGTAATTACAGTCATTTTGAGTAAATCGTTTCAGGAATAGTGCATAATTTTCAAACAATTTCTTAATGTCAGCTCATTTATTTTGCCAGTTCAATTATATTCATTAAAAATGCAGCATACAAGTCCTATAATATGTAATTTTGGAGAAAGTTTGATGCACACGTAGTTACTTGTTTAAAAGTTCTGTGTAAGTAGTAGCAGCATGTTGAATGGAAGTGTGAGGCTTCAAATATATGTTATTATCATTAAGCACCTGGAGCAATGTTGTTTTGTTAAGTGTTGTCCATTCTATGGTGGTCATAGTCTCAACTGCTGATATTAACTGAAATAGTCATCCAGTTCTGTAAAAGATTTCACTTCAGAATAATAAAATATTAAGAAATATGGTCATAAGCTCTTCTTGAATTCCTCACTTTTCAAGAAATGTGATTTCTTTGAATTTTGCCAGTCTACAATTTCTATATGCGTATCAGACATGCTCTAAGTATTGAAAACCTATTCTGTTGTCTGTACTGTCTTAACATAGATTCAGACATCTCTTTATTGTAAGATCATTCTCTTACTCATGTTTTACTACAGCAGGTTGTTGCTTGTCTTAAAAATCTGAAGTCAGACGTTCGTGTAGGTGCTTCTCTCAAGTAACTTACACTTCAGAACATCTCATTGACAGCAATGAGAATAATGTGGAATCGATCAAAGCATTCCTTGAATTCCATCTGATGTGAATAAATGTTCACAGTCAAGTCAGAGCACTGCATTTGAATAAATCCACTTTGTAGATTAAGGAAGTCAGTTAGCATAATGCTGCAATGGGGGGCATTGGAATCTCTTTGCGTGGAAGGGATGTTGGGACCACTGAGGCTTCATAGCCAATGTACAGCAGGCTGCAGTTCCTCTGAAAAGAACATTACAAAATACAAGAAGTGGTCAGTGTGGGTTTTGCAATAAAAAACTGTTAGAAGATACAATTAGGTTTAAAAATGTTGTTGAAAGTGGGAAAAGACAGGGAGACCACACCAGAATACACCATCAGGTACAGCTTGCGGAGAAGAGACACAGCAAGGAAATCAAAGTAACAGAAGTGAAAGGCTCTGACATTTAGAGCAAGGTAAATGCTGGAAACAGTACAAGGGAAAATAAAGTGAATTATTACATGAACTTTGAACCTCTAGAAAGATCTAAAATTGATACAAACTGGAAAAAAGTTGTCATTGAAATAAAAACCTAGAGAGCTTTATTTCTTACATAAGTGAAAAATATAGAGAGTAATAAGCCTGTAAAATATATCTGACTTTAAGTAAGTAAAGACTTACAGGAAAATTCAACCATAATATACTGTGTTGAGATATTCAGCCCCTGAAGATGTTGAGGCATTCTTCTATTACTGTATTTTGACATTTATTTTGAATAGTCATGAGTAGTTCAAGAGGTAGGCAAAGAGGAGATAAAAAACAAATGCTGGATTGATGTAATTAGGGAACAACACTGGAAAAAATATTTTAATCCCCCTGTAAAGTGACAGAAAAAATACGTAAATATAGGGAAAAGTCATTACATATCTGGGTGTTAACTTAATGGAATAGCTCAAATAAGTAGTGTGAAAGAATGAAGAAATCCTGTTCCTTGTCACTCACAAAATGTTTGTTTTTAATTGACATTCTTTAGAAATCATTTATGAAATGTGCTCATAGTGTGTCATTGTCCAAGTTAAACATCTTCCTATGGCTTTTTAAAAGCCACTTGGTTTATTAATATAGAAAGAACCACAGTCTTGCTACTTTTCATGCCTGTGCTGAGTTATGAGATAAGAATAGGCATGAGATGACTGAGGATTGGGCAGGTTGAATTCTGTGTGCCAAACCCCTTGCATCTTCCCAGGACTCTGACCAGTTAAATTCCACTGTATGGCAACAGAGAAGGAAATAAGAAGCAGTTGTGCTTTGCAGGGGGCTTTTGGCTGCTCCATAACGTGTCACTGTTGGCCCTCTAAAACAGGTCCAGTCTCTCAACCTTTGCCAAAGCTATTGCATCTCCCTGAAGAGAGAGTACTTTATGGTGAAGGTAAGGGTTTTTTTGTTGTTGTTGTTTTCTACCCAGACAGCTTTTCTCCATCCAGAACTGAAAAACATTTCTGAAGCAATAGCATGTTTTCCTGCTCTATTGGTAAGTAGTGAGATGCAGATAGAATATGCCTATGTATGTTCTGGGAAAAAAACATAAGAATTGATTGTTGATATAAAGGCAGTGGTAGTGGCAATATTCTAAAAAATCATGATAGAAGAATTTCATGGAGCTCTTCAACTGCTGAGCCTGAGAAGCAAAAAATCCCTCACCTGCAAAAGTCTAATACTTAGCTAAGCAATGCCCTAGGAAATTTATCTTAAAAGTATTCACAAACTCAACTCCTTTTTAACATTGAATGTATTGAAATTCAACTCCTTTTTAATGTTGAAGGTACTTATAGGCATTTTCTGTTTCTAATCTAAGAGAAGGTAGAAGACTGCAGTTTCCTAGATACAGTTTTGGCCCCATGAAGAAGGAAGCTTCAAGCATCTTTTGCCATGGTTACCATGATCACCAGAGACAGTCCTCCACAGGGGATTTATACTTCCAAACCTACTGCCAGACCACATTTAAATCAACGCCAGACTTAACATCCAACAGCTTTGGATGTGTCCAGCTAAAATACTCTTAGCGGTGTTTTTCCTGGGGATATTGAATATTGATTGTATCATGGGATGCAAATACTGATGTTTGTATCCAAACAGATTTCTGAACTCACTAGAAATGAGGGGGTTTACATGTTTTACACACCATAAACATAACTGCTATTTTGCTCTTATCGTTGATAAGAGCAATATAATATTGATATTATAATTATAATATTGATAAAAATTAGAAGGAAAATATCTTTAACCTCATCAGAACACATTGAAACTGAAAACTGAATGCAGTGCCCCTGCTGAAGCCTGAGATTGAGAATTCATATCTGGATCTTTAACCTTGTAAAGCTTTGGCTCTCTGGATCTGATTGATGAGCTGCATCTTATCCAGGGATAGAAGGAGAGACCCCTGAGGATATCTAGCATCTGCAATCTGTTTCAGGTTCTTAGGAATTGTACTTCCTGTATGGCACTTAAAATTTTAGCATTAGTCAGGAGTTAGTAGTAGTCTCTGACTACTGTCAAAACAAGCCACACACATGCATTATTTAACTAGTAAGATGCAAATATGATTTGAATTAGTCAGGCTTCCAGATAGGCTGAAATATTTGGGAATTTGTTAAACATGATGACAGACTTCAACTAGGACTTCAGTCCTTTGGCATTTCTGGTCTAGCTGTGTAACTAGGGGAGTTATGGGTATCTATGCTCATATGAAGATAAAAATAATTGTAACTTGTAAACTCCTTTAAAAGATTTTTAGGAGAGAATTTGGTGTGTTTACTGCTCAAAGATAAAAACATCCTTAGTTACATTCCAGCCTGTCCGTATAGTGATAAAGAGATGGTTCAATTTACCTGCCATGGCCTCATCAGCAGTTCTCCTGTTTTTCTGTATCAAACATTAGTACAAAGTGTGCACACATGAGGTTGGCCATAGCTAGAAATGCTTCTGCAGTGCTAACACAGGACACTTTGCTTCTTTCAACATTCTTAAAGAGAGCCATAAAAAGGGGAGCTAGATGGTTAATTATAGGCAAAAATAATTTTGCACAAGCTGTGTTACATGTTAAGAGTATTTTGGCTTCATGTGGTTGACAGGCTGTTTTCTGACTTAGCATCACTTACTAGAGTTTTTTTGGCATGAAATAAAAGGCAGAACTGGGAGTAACAGGGAACACAGTTTTCATAAGGGAACAAGATAGCCATTTCTGTCTTCACCTTTTTTAGCTTCTGGTTTTATATAGGGCTGCCAAGGGTTAAAGAGGTGATATGTGCAATTCAGTTCTATTTCTCTTGTGCTGTTTTGAGCTGCAGAGATCTAAAAGCTTGTCTTTAATTAAGTTATTAAGAGAGTATGTCCAAAATGATATATTTATTTCAGAACAAGGTGTTTATCATGTAAATTATATACTTCTTTCAGTATTACATGACAACCCAAGGGGGCTTTCCTTTGGAGAATCACCAGTGCAACCTTGAAGTCTTTTAAAACAAGGTACCTTGGTGAGTAACTTAAATGCCACAGTTTGTGGCATTTATCATGGCACAGAACTGCTTTTGGAGCAGCTGTGCCGACAGATCTGCTGCAGGATTTTTTGGGGAGCAAACGGGGGGACTGGGTAGGCTTCTTTGTTGCACCTAATTGCTTCTAATCTGAACATCCCAGAAGACAACTGTGTTCCTTTCCTCTCACAACCCCACTATTTAAAGGCTTGTAGTAGGTTTTGTACTCTCCTTGAGCTCAAGACCAAGTAAGGGAAATCTTCAGCCAAATTCCTTTTGAATTGGAAAATTCAAACAACTTGAGGAAAAAGGAGTAAGACAATGGAAAGTGGAATCCAGCCTTATTTTTAACAGATGCTATTAACACATGCTTAGTTTTATAGCCTATTCTGGCAGCCTTTCACCTCTTTCTTCTGAAAAAAACTTTTAATATTAAAAGTTCGTTGCCAGTCCCAGGCAAAAGTGCACAAATAAAATGGGGTCATGGTCTCAATATAGTTCAAGAAAAATGCATTGAATACAAGTTAAGGATTAAGAATTATCTTTTCTTTTATTCCTGAAATGGGGTGAAGGTAGGGGAAAGGAAAGCTTTGCTGCATGCTTCCATGCTTTGATGGCATCTGTGTGGTGAAATTAGTGCAGTTCTGATGTGACTGCAGATAACCAGGGGGCTCAGCATAGACTCAAACCTGAAGCCTGGTGTACCCAGTTATTTCTAAATACACGGTGATCTAGAAACAATCATGAGAGTATTCCTTTTGATGGCACAAGGTTTCATGCTGCAGTACTAATGCAACAAAATTTTTGCAGCCACAGATTCTGCTTTGACCAAGTGGAGCACGTGCCTTGCTTTTCTTGGTTCATAAGCAGATTTTTAGCACAGAATGTCAAATCAGATAATTTATAAAGTAAAATTAGCAAAATGAGACAGTTTTTCTCACTGCTCATTACTCATTTTTTCTGATAAATTTCACTCATGTTAACTAGATTGTACTTCTGCTCACAGAGGGGCTTCCCGTTCCAGCTTATCTTTTTAGATATTCAGCAGATAATTCAAATTCAAAATGTCAACGGTGCTACTTATTTTTAGTACCTGACATAAATGCAGGCAGACATAGGTTTGAAAATAAGTTAGGAGAGACCAGAGAACTCTGAACCATTTGGAGAGAAAATGTTGGTAGACACCTGTTCTAGCTCCCTTTGGTACAGCCTGCACAGGAAAGGGAATCTCCATCGCTGTCTCTTCAGACATCTCCACCTACTCATGCTGGAGAACAGGAGAATGTGATATCTTGGTGCAGAAGGTGAGATGTTTCTTTGTAATAATTAAAAATGCTACAAAACTGAATAGAATGAACCCCAGCAAAATTTTCTGTCCCCAAGGATAAAATTTCCAAAATTTTCAACATTTCAAAAATTTTGAAATTTCCAAAATGAGCAGCACAACTGGACTAGTTCTGATACAATCTATGAGGAAGACATCTCTCACAAGTACATTTTATCCTTGTGCTGCAGCGCTGCTCAGGTTGACCTTTTGAGGTCATTATTTAAGTTGAGCCAGATGGGAAAACTGATTTCTAGCTCATGTAGTCAGTGACAGCTTTACAAACCCAGGTGGTTCATGGATTAGCTCATGGGCAAAACATACAGTTTTTCTTAAGGTTCCATATGTGTGAATGTTGAAACTCCTTCTAAACCCTGATAAACTCCACTCTCTGGGGACCCTGTGTGCAGTGCCAACATGTTCTGTGTGTATGTGGTTTTCTGCTCCTGAGAGTACTCATTGCACAGACCCACCTGAGCTGTGTTAATCCATACTTCATTCCAGCCTCCTGAATGTACTTGGGGACCCACCCCACAGCAAATCAGGACTTGTGTGTCAACTTTTCCAGTACCAATCCCATTGTTTTTTGCACCAGCCTCACAAGATGATATTGACACCTAAGATGGGATGTAGGCTGCTCTAGGTTGCACTATGGTAAGGAGTCCCAATTCCCATGGTTTAAGCTGTGCAGGAAGGAACTGGTGGACAAGAAGCTCCAGCCATGTGCGCTCACAGCCCAGAAAGCCAACAGCATCCTGAGCTACATCCAAAGCAGCATGGCCAGCAGGGCAAGAGAGGGCATTCTGCCCCTTTGCTCTGCTCTGCTGAGACCCCACCTGCAGCGCTGCATCCAGCTCTGGTGCCCTCAACACGAGAAAGGGCCCTCAACACATGGTCCTGTTAGAGCAAATCCAGAGGAGGACCACCAAGATGATTAGAGGGCCCCTCTGGAGTACTCCTATGAAGACAGGCTCAGACAATTGGGGTTGTTCAGCTTGGAGGAAAGAAGGCTCTGGAGACACCATGTAGCACCTTGCAGTACCTAAAGGGGGCCTGCAAGAGAGCTGGACATTTACAAGGATTTATAGTGGTAGGACAAAGGGGAATGGCTTAAAAATAAATGAGGAGAGGATTAGATATTAGGAAGAAAGTCCTTACTGTGAGGGTGGTTAGACTCTAGAAGAGGTTGTCCAGAAAGGTTTTGGATGCCCCATCCCTGGAAGTGTTCAAGGCCAGGTTGGATGGGACTTTGGCCAACCTGGTCTAGTGAAAACTGTCCCTGACCATGGCAGGGGGGCTGGAACTAGATGAGGCATAAGGTCTCTTCAAGCCTAAACATTCTATGATTGAGTCCATGAATTCAGGATTTCTTTGGTCAGAAAAAAGGAGCCAAGGCGTGTTTTGTTGCTTAAAGTGAGAATTGAGGACAGCATTTCAGTTTTGAAGACTGATTAAGTGTTGCAACTAAGGATTGTTTAAATATTAACTTCTGACTTCTTCTAACAACTTGTGTAGGTGCCTTTTCATGCAGCTTATGTTCTCTTCAGACACACTTGTGCTTTTCTTATGGTGTTCAGAGTGGATTCTGCTGTGGGACTGAGGAACTGCAAAGCTGGAAACAACACTTCATTGCATGGCTCTGAGGAGTGTGAGGCTGCTGCATCACTACCCTGGCCAAGCGCTCCACCTTTGCCTCGATTCATCATCTGTTGCATCAGATCACTGAGAGATGATTGCCAAACACAAGGGCTGGCACAAGGAAAAGGGTAGGGTAGGGCACAAAGAATGCATGGTCTAGGGCTGGATGGGTTAAGACCCTGCTTGAGGTGGGAAAAAGTGTCCAAGGTTCCCCTCCTGACGTGAGATCAGCTTTGTTGCCTCCTCTGTGGCCACAGGCATTGATGCAAGAGCAGAGACATGAACCTGAAGTCCTCCTGGAGCAGAGGCATGGTACGTCTGGGTGGCTCATACATGACAAGCCATGCTTGATGCTACAGTGAAGGCAGCAGTGCTCTCACTCCTCTGCCACCCTCACAGGCAATCTATGAACATACTGAAAACTCGTTTTATAAATCCAGCATAGCTTCTTGTGACACTCTCTGACACCTTTGATCTCTGGCTCCGAGTGCAATTTGCAGGGATGAACACCAGAACTCGTGAAAGCCAACAGACACTGCCCATTGGCTTTGACAGCCCCCAGATCACGTGCCTGTCACTGGCTATCTTTAATAGCAGAGCTGTCCCACCAGGTGTGCCACCATGTCCCCAGGAGATGTGGAGCCAGGAGGTGACTCACCCCCAGCAGCCAGCAAGTCAGAGCCAGTGGCAGGGATGGAAGTGAGATACTCAAAGCCCTGGGCCTCTGCTCTACCCAGCACACCGCACCCTCCAGGGTTTCCTGCCTGTGGTGAATTGTGTCAGGTTTTATCTGTAAGACAGGTTTAAAAGCAAAAAACAAAAGAAAGAAAAAATAAATGCCCCCAAAAACAAGCAAACAAACAAACAGTAAAACCAAGTCAGTTCTCATGAATGAAAAACTACTCAGTCTGCAAAAGCTTTCTCAGCCTTTCGGGGAGCAGCACGTCACTCACATAACTGAAGAAATGTTGTGGGTTTCCTCTATTTTTTATGACCTTCAGTCTGACTAGCTAGCTTTTACCAATGACAGTGAGTGATAAACACTCACTGATAAAAATGGTTCCGCCTTTCTGGGGAGCCTTTTTATCAGGTTGACCACTTTGGGAAAAACAGCTTACAGATTTTGGTCTAAGCTGACAGCTCCACTGTGCTGCAGAAATGAAGGGCGAGTCAAACACACACCCTCTCTCGCCCATACAGGCCTATATTTAAGAAAAGTAAAACTGATACACTAGGACTGTAATAATCAGACTTGTACACGACAGGGTCAGCCACAACTGACCACAGAGTGGTGAACACTCATCTAGAAATAGGTGTTTGAGGCTAGCTGGGAGGTGTTATCTGTATTTGTAGTGTCACATTCTCACTAATAGAGTGTTCTTCCCATCAGCCAAGATGAAGTGTGTTTGCAAGATCAGTCTGGTTGCTTTACACATGTTGTTCTTTTTTTTTTGTTTGTTTCAGCTTATACAAATATGAGTGAATCTCACTAAATTACTCTCCTTTGAAAGTGGCCGATGGCCAATTTGCCATCAAACATCCTTCCTGTGCTTTTGTCATGCTGCAGAGAGCAGGGAGGAGAACAAAGACACAGTGGGCTGGTGGAGCATCATCTGAAGTGACTCACACCACAGAGTGTGGGCTTTTTGGAATGATGCCCCGAGTGTTTATTTCCTTCTATTCTTCATCTTGTTGGGGTGTTTTTGTGTTTTCTTCCCACTTCCCATATCTGCATTTTGTTTGGGTTTACATCTACTCAGTTCCTCATATTCCAACAAAACCCAGTTGCTGCCATTTTGTCAGAGTATTGGGGCTGGTTGGTCCTTTTGGGGTTCATGTTTCATGTGTTTTGCTTGGTCTTTTATTAGGAAGAGGTTTTTTATATATATAATTTGTTGGAGGGGGGCATTACCTGAGGGGGATTTTGCAGTGGCAATATATTTTTTTTCTTAAAAAAATTTGCACTTTTCACCAATGTAGTATTTCAGCTTAACTTCAGCAAAGCAAAGGTTTTCTCTCTGGCAAAACAGCATCTGTTTTACACATTCTGTTATTTGAAATTGTGACGTTTTGGCTCTGGGAAAGAAGAGAATGTGGGGTGGGAGCAACACTAGCAGGAGTTTGTGGTGAGCAGAGGTTCAGTCTCCTCAGACCTGTCCATTTATAGATCTATGCCTGCTCACATACACAAATACACATCCTTTTGCTTTTACGTTTGTCCCAGGATAAAAACTGAAGCTAGGACTGCTCTAAAAAGCACAATACCTTCCTGAGTGTGAGGAGGAGTAAGAGCTCCAGCTTTACAAGACATTGTCTGCCATTCCTGCATACCTGGTGGAAGATTCCACTGCAGCATCCCTGCAGCTCTTATCACCTGCACAAGACTGCACCAAGATGCTTTTTCGTCTGCTGTACTGCTCTGCTCTTCCCAACAGCCATATAGATGAGGGGCAAGGGGTTGACTTACAAGGCTTTTAATTTTTCTGTGGAGCTTTTGCCTCAGCGATGCTTTGTGGCAGTGAGTCCACAGGTTAGAGAGAGTGAGCAAGTTTGGGGTTTTTTATGAGTTTTTAGCTCCTGTGTTCATGTGCCATTCAGACTGTTATCCTAACCCATGCAACAGTTTATCATTCACAGTTGCATTGCTTTTTTCCTTGGGAGGGAGGGTTTTGCTGCCCATTGAGTTATTTAGTACCTCTAACTCTACTGGGGTGCCCACATTCCTATGTGGAGCCTTCCCTTATGAGTGTCAGCTGTTCCCAGGCACAGTCACAGTGGCCTTGCCCCACACTCTCCAACACATGGCCATGATGGCCTCACTCTCTCACTGCCCAGAGGGCCCTGCAGGTCAGGCTGCATTTCTGGAGACACTTGTGTTCTCTCATTCCAGGGATTGGGACTCTTAGCACTTCCCACCCTTCCTGGTGGCACTCTAGGGCAGTAGGGGGAAGAGGGGCTAGGACACAAAGGGAGTTCAGTGAAGAGACAGAGAGAGTGAGGACTCAGAGAAAAGTGATGGACATGAGTCAGAAAGCATAAGGAAGAGTGAGTTAGCCAGCAGCACTCAGGGCAAGTGCAGGTCATACCCCGTGAGCAGTCCAGGGATGCCATTATCCCCATCCTGGTTTGGGGAACCAGAACCCTTTGGTGTCCAAGTGGGGTGGTGATGATGCCCAGGCAGCCAAGCCTTTCCCCAGGATGTCATGAGGATGGTGCACTGGCTGGGACTGTAGCCCCGTGGTGTGACAGGGACACAGCCCTGCTGCAGCCTCTGCCTCCCCAGATGTCCAACACGTCCTAAGGAGAAGCAGAAGTAGATAAGGTTTGATTCTGAACCTGGGAACAGGCAACAAAGGGAGTGACAAGCCTTTTCCTGGGGCTGCCCAGAACCTCCTCAAATGCCTGCTGGTCCTGCCTGGCCAGCCTGACCAGGACAGTATGGTCCCTTGTCACCCCTCAGCAAGTTCAGAGATAAAGACAAAAGGCTCACAAATACATTTCATGGAAGCCACCTCAGAATAAAAAGCAACCCTTCATTTCAAGAAACCTCATTTTTCATTTGTAAAACACTTTCATTCAGAAAAAATGCAGGTGGGGGGAGAAGCAAAGCAGGGTGCTGCTTCTTCCCAACCATAGCAAATACACTGAACAGCAACTTTTAGTCTTTGAAAAATGTAAAAATGGGACACAAGGAAATTCAGCAGTTGCCTCTTGCTTCTTGGTTACAGTTGCTTGTAATTTTGGGCTAAAATATCCCAGGTTGGAGTCTGCCCCAGTCTACTTTCTTTGCCTGGAAATTTTAAGTAGTTGCTGATCATTTAGCTGGAAGAAAATATACTCTTTCTCCCCCACTCCATGCTTGAAGAAGCTTGGTGACCTTTTCCTCATGTCCCCAGGCTTTGGAAAAAGGACTTGAAATGTGGCAGGACTTTGGCTTGGGTGTCAGGAATGTGCTGCTTGCCTGCAAAAAACCTCCATCCAAATTTTGCCAAGTTATAAGCCTCTGAAGAAATAAATCATTTTACTCACAAGCACTCTCTGGAGCTGGACAGCTAAAAAATTCTTCCCTAGCTTTTTTCCACACCCAGGGCTCCCCATGAGCCCCCCGGGGTCTGCACCTGAGCTCCCCTGCACGGAACTTCGTGTTGCAGCTGCAGGGAGAGGGTCTTGGTGGGGTCTCACCCAGGAGGAAGGTCCCACCATCCCAGGCCCCAACAGTGCTGGCAGCAAGTGCTGGGGGCAAGGCAGGAGCTGGGGATGGAGGGGAGAGCAGACATGGCTTGGGGTGGGATGAGGGATTAGAGAGGGAGGGAGAAGTGGAGCCTTAGAAATGGTGGTGATGGGAAACAGTGAAGGAGAAAGTGCCTGGAGCATATCGGGACATACTGGGTGAGGCCTGATCATACGGATGGCAATTCAGCATCAGGCTACCCCCAAAAAGGGTCCAATGAAACGGACTCCCATATTTTTACTTAAGTTTGCTGTCCCTTCCATTTCTGTCTCCTTAAGCTAAGGGAACCACATAGCCAGGCACACAAACACAGCACGGACAAGTCAAACGCTGACATCTCTTAAATTTGCCCATGTGGCCTTCATAATGTTCTCCTCTGTCTGCATAATACTGTAAGTGAAGTGCAAAATAGGAATAAAAGAAAAACCAACCCAAAGCAAAGAAGCAATGTGAGATTTCTGTGATTAAAGATATTTCCTTTGAGAGTTCAATGCGAGGTACTTTTATCAACAGGCTTTGTAAATAAGCAGGCTTGTAAGTGATGAGTGGGTTGGTAAATAAAGAGTTGACTTTGTGACAAGCTGAACAGCCACCACTACAGCCAGCGCTACAGTGGTGACCAGCACCTCTGAATCATGAGCTATGAGGCCTTTCTGTATCCTGAGACCTGTGCCAAAACCATCCCTTATCTCTGCTCTTTTTCCCTAG
This sequence comes from Leptocoma aspasia, assembly GCA_013399835.1. NCBI lineage: Eukaryota > Metazoa > Chordata > Aves > Passeriformes > Nectariniidae > Leptocoma > Leptocoma aspasia. Next base: position 145,680 of record VXAX01001524.1, on the reverse strand, counting down.
CTTGCCAAAGAGACCTTTCACGTGCTATACTTTCATTCCTCAACTCTTTTAGCCTCCTTTTGCACCCACAGAGGTACCCGGCCCTGGGAGGACATGGTGGCTAATCACTCCAGTCAATCCCAATGCTTCTTCAGAATTCTGGCCTTTCCTTCCTAATTAGGATAATGGATACAATTGCTCACAAAAATAGGTTGCTGGGGCTTGGGGTTGGTTGGTTTTACTTTTGATAGGTATTGATGGTTGCTGTGTCTAGTCAAAAGCAACTTCCAAGGCCCTGGGCTTACTCCTGCCTCTCAGTGCCACCACAGAGACACTAGGCACCATCCCACCATTGGTCCAGCCAGCACCTTGGAGTCCTTGGGAAAGTGACAGCTTATGAATTGATGCCACAAGCTCCTGCCAGCACCCCATCTCTGTAGACTGTGCTGAGACCTTGACTGTCAATGTAGGGCTGGAAAAGCCTCCTGCCAGCCCTGCCTGCAGCTGTGCCTGATCCTTCATTTCTCATCTGCCTGTGAGCAAGGACAAACAGGGAGCAACATCAGCTCCTGGAAATGCTCCTTTCACTACCAGCTGGGGCAGCACTACCTGGGCAAGGGTGAAATCTGAGATATGAGCTCATGAGGGAGAGTTATGGGGCCTTCCTGGAGCTGGGCACCCCAAAGGCTCCATGCAGCAGCCCTGAGTACCCAGGGCAGGTGCAGGTCTCGTGCCAATGACTGTAAAGGGGTCCATGGTGTGATTTCCAGGCCTTGTAGGCATATGCCTCCATTCAAAAAATGCTGTCCATATTTTTGAAAATTTTTTTCAACTACAAAAACCATAATATTTTTCTTATCAACCCTCTCATTATATCACTTTTTCGAAGGTGGCAGGGGAGGTATCTAGTTAGTTATGTTTCCATTCTTCTGCCACTTGCCCCATTGACTTAGACAGGAAACTTCTGAGGGCAAGAAATGTCACTTACTAGAAGCTACTGCAGCTGCCAACCTCATTTTGGTTTGGTGTCTAGACAGTAAAGCAGAAGAGAGCATTAATAAAAATTGAGCAACCAAATGCCTGAAAGTTCTTTTTTGATGGTCTCAAGCTCACCTTCACACGAGGTGAAATCAAACCTGTGAGTTTTTTGAGGGTTTTTGTTGGGTTTGGGCTTTTTGGTGTCTTTTGATTTTGACTCCACCATGAAGATGACCTGATTTGTGTACTTGTCTTCTGCATACACATGTGCTGATTGTGCCCTGCTTCTATTAATTGAAGTAGGAAACTTCATATAGGATGTTTCTTCTGCTTTTTCAGAAGTTACACTGCTACTGTTGGAAAAAGGAAAATCGGGTTGATTCTTTAAGTGACCAGTATAAAAAGATGCCCATTGCTTTTAAATTCCCTAACTCCAAGTGGGGTAGCCTCAGTGTTTAAAAAGAGATAAACATTTCTGTTTATCTCTCCTTATAATCACGTGGGCCAAGGACTCATGTCTGAGTGAATCTTTTCTAGGAAAATACTTCAGACTGCTCCACTGAGCTCTCTTCTGGCTGTTACGGATCCCTGTTTATTTTGCTATAGCTTTGTAAAAATGACAGGAGAGAAAGAAGCCAGCCCCCCATTTATGTGTGTTCTGAATTGCTGTCATAAACAGAGGCCTGGATTCATCAGTTTGGGACTCCTTGAAGTGAAAACAGCACCAAGTCACATCACCATGCTGTGTGCAGGGAAAGGGCAGCAGGAACGCTGCGGCTCCTCGAGACATTTGGTTCGTGGATCTGGGGATCTTCTGAGTTTCAGATAAACTGAGAGGCCTATTGCTGCCTCCAGCACCAGTGTTCCTGGAGGGAAGGTCAAACCACCATTGCTCTCTTTCCTTCCCTCTGAGCACAGGTTTTGAGCTAACGTGCTTCCTGGCATCAGACACCTCCCTTGAAAAGACTGGAGGAATAATCCACGCTCTGCATCATCCTGCATTGCAGGGAAGCAAACCTCGTAGTTTTGCAGCTTGGCTATGTTTCTTTAAAAACTGGGGGAT
>VXAX01001524.1:114986-143503 GCA_013399835.1 Leptocoma aspasia | reverse complement strand
TATTTTATTTTTTCTTGGAGACTTTTTTCCCCAAGAAAAATCGTAATGAAATCTTGCTTTCCCCCTACCCCTTGCTGAATTAAAAANGGAGTGGAGGGGAGGGAAAGAAATCAGAAAAACAGCAACAGGAAGGAAAACACTAATAAAAATGTTCTTGGTCTATCCCTGGGGAAAAAGAAGAGCACCCACTTTCATTTAAGGTGACATAAGCCCCACACACCCCCCAACAACCATCTGGAGGATGAAGTCTGCTCTCCAACATGGCCTTTGCAGAGAGAACCACACATCCAGGAGCAAAACAGCAGCTCCAGCTTGGCCAGCAGCACTCAGTTGTCCCTGCACCCCCCTACACATACTTCAAAGCTGCAATTCATATAGCGACTGCTGAAGTAAAATCAGGAGAAAAGGGGACTAGATATAAAAGAGCTGGAGTAAAGGCAAGTACTCAATTCTGCTTCTGAGTAAGTCTCCTGTTTTTAGAAGAAGCCAAGTTTTGCACACAGAGCCCCTGAGCAACTCAGCCCCACTGTGCTGCCATGAGCCCCGGCGGTGGGGCCCCAGCTTGCAAGAACAGCTTTCCCTCCAAGCCCTGCACCCAAAACCACATCCAGCTGCATCACACAGGACCAGCCCCAGCTCCTGGAGAGGCATCCCCTCTGCTGGGCTTTCTCTGAGCACCTATGGAGCACAGCTCTGGAGAGCCAGGAGTACTCCTCATGGGCTGAGGGCTGAGCCCTGAAGTCACTGATTTTGTCAGGGGCAAAGAGGTGTCCTCCCCACCAGTGAGCCTTTTCTCCACTGAGTTCAAGCCTCCTTTGCTCATCCCTGGCTGCTGCCTCCAGGGACAGCAGTGTCTGGGCATCTCAGTATCTCTGCACCCATGCATGGCACAGGTGCAGGCAGGGGACTGGGGAGACTGGACTGGGCCAGCCCCCCACTCCTGATTTTAAACTTTCTTACTGGTGTGAAGTACTTTTGAATGGCTTCCCTTTGCTATTTTATTTATTTTATATTACTTTATTTTATTTTATTTTATTATTTTATTTTATTTTATTTTATTTTATTTTATTTTATTTTATTTTATTTTATTTTATTTTATTTTATTTTATTTTATTTTATTTTATTTTTTCTTGGAGACTTTTTTCCCCAAGAAAAATCGTAATGAAATCTTGCTTTCCCCCTACCCCTTGCTGAATTAAAAAAAAAAACCAAACTAGACAACAAACAAAAGCCCAAATTCCAAATGTCACAAAACTCCCTGTTTCTTCTGCAAAACAGAATTCTTATTGTCCTGCAGCCCCAACTTATTGACAGGCAGAGGCAAAGCAGACAGACCTGTGACAGCACTGGGAAAGAAAAAAAAGCAAACAAGAAGGGAAAACCACAAACACTTCCACTTGGGATGCAGCTCAATTCCTGAGTTGCTTCTGGTGTGAGCATCACCCAGGCTGCAGAGCCATGAAGTGCTGGAGAGTGTGGGGCCAGAGACTCTCCCCTCACCCAGGACAAGGGCTTTCCACATGCCATGGGGCTGGAGAGGGGTCTAACTTGGGGCAGGGCCATGCAAACACCAAGGAGTTTGTTTTGCTGTCTGTCAAAGCCAAACCAGCATAGGCAGTGACAATGTAGCTGTTGCAAAAAAATTAACACCAGTGAGCCACCTTGCCTCCCTCCTCAGCCAGGGCTTCTGAATTACAGGCAGGCAGAAGTAGTAAGTGAGAATAAGCAAGCAGTGGGGAAGGAAGAGCAGGAGGCAGCCCCATTCAAACTGGGTAAGAGGAAAAAACAACTTTTTTTTTTTTTAAATCACTGGTGTGAAGTTCCTGATGCCAACCACAGAACAAAAGGAACTACCCTTTGGTCTAAGTAAATGTGGTCAAGTAGCTGTTCTCTCTTCCAGCAGGCTCCCAAATAGTAATAAGGTTTTTACCTGCAGGTGAAGCATCCTGGTCCCTCCCAGCAGTGCCCAGCTCATGCAACCCCCATTACTGAGCAGCAGGAGCTGCCCTTCTCAGGAGCAGCTGGAAATGAGAACCATTTCAGATGGCCAAAACATTCAATGCCATCAGCTGTGCACACGGTTTGGGAACACAGGGCTGCAAAGCCCTGGAATGGCTGGGGCTGGGCAGTGTGGACATGTGCATCACACAGCCATGCTCTTCTTACCTTTGCTTTGGGCACATTCTTGGGTTATGCTGTCATGAGGGTTTTTAATACCCTGGAAAGATTTTGGGCACACATCTAGTGGTATTAAGACATCTCTGATTGCACAGGAGACCCTCTGCCTCTCCTCTCACTGTTTTCCTGGGGATGCCCCTGTGGCCCGTGGTAGAGGATGTTGCAGGACACACTTGCAGGCTCTGTTTTTGTTATATTCACCCTGTCACCTTTTCCCAGACTTTGTAGTGTGGCACCACTCAGAGCTCCCAGCTGGAGCCACCAGCTCATCTCAGTGACAGAGAAATGCCTGTGCCAGAGAGCTTGTAATCTGATTTGAACCAAGATGAAACGCAGACAAAAAACCCACCAAAACCAACATGGGAACATCAGGATGGGCCAGAGATAATGCCAGTCCAAATCTGAGCTTTTCCAGATTTAGGCTGCTCTGTACATCTTTGAAATGACAGAGGTAAGTCTGGAGCATATCCCCTCTGTTTCCATTGACAAAATATATTATCTGGTGTGGGAGGGGAAGAATCTATATACTTATTTTATTTTTTGCTGTTATGTATTTGAAGAGAAGCAAGACCTATTAGAAGCCTGAGCCTGACTTAGTATGAGGAGTTTGGTACCAGCCAGGGCTGGCAGATTTCAAATCGGAGTAAGAGCTGTGAGCAGGAGCGCAGCACTGTGGAGGAACCCCCGCTCCAATGTGAGAGGCATCAAATATTTGGTGAGCCCAGAAACTGTCCCTCAGTTCTGGCTCTCTCTCAAGACACTGACTGAAAGATTAAGCCATCAAAAGGCTGGAATTAGTTATTTATGGGCAATTTTCTTTTAAAGTGAGCTTTGATACAGAAATTTTTTCTCCTCATGAAAAGCCACCTGAGGTGGTTAGGAGGGAATTAACATCCTGTAGGCTGCCCTGTAGGATGGAGCACCCAGAATCAGTACAGGTGGCCTTTTTATCTTTGTAATGATGGAAAGACGAACACAGACAGGCAGAGGAAGGTGCTATTAGAAACTTTTGGGTTATCATGCCTGATAGAGCCATCAGGCAGAGTCTGATTCACTTCTGGAAAAATGTGACACCGCAGCCAGACTGCTGAGCCCTTGGCTGCAATGGGGCCTGCAACTGCGAAGTGAATCAGTCACACCACGTGCAGACTTCTTGTAGGTACGACCTCCAGCTGACAGCAGGCAGTGGGAGCCCGGCTGCCACAGACAGAGAGAGCAAAAGCAGCTCAGCACCCCCGGCAGCCAGGCCACCATCTCCTACCTGCCCTGTGCACAGCTCTGGTGTCACCCCCAGTGACCTGGAGTCCCTGCCCCTCGCACTCACGGGCACTTTGCAGCGAGCTCAGGGCTGCCTGCGTCCTGTGCCGTGGCCACTCGGCACCGTCCCCATGGAGGCCCCCGGCCTGTTCTTGTAAAGGAACTGATTCAAGTAAATTCTGACTCTATATTCCCACCTTTGCTTGACAAACAGAACAGGGAAATGCCATTAACACGCAAGCCTTCCTCAAACCACCTTGTTTTCGCTAGTCACTCGCTGCCAGTCACAGTGGAAACAACACCACTTCCTCCCACATGCTGTCAGTGCCTAGACTGTAGTTATTTGCTTTTAATTGAATTAGCCAGCCCATTGCTTTTTTGTTATCCTATACAAAGCACCAAGTTCTGCAAACACCTTGCCAGAGTGACTAAATCAGACGGTGAGATAATTATTTCCACCACATCAGTTGCTTCAGTTCCAAATTGGCCATCAAAACACAGGCAGGTGGCTGTGAGGTTCATGGGTTGTCCTCAGCAGTTAGGTAACACCACAGACCCACTTCCAAACAACTGAAGTAATCTCTGGTTTTCTAAAACATAGACTTTTCTCTCAGGGGTGACATCTCAGCCCACAAAGTCAGTGGAATCAGGATTTTGAGCCTCTACCCCAGCCCTGTCCTGCTCCAGCTTCTTAGATTGTGTTTCACCAACACCTCACTTTTCACTAAAATAATACTTATTCTGTTATTGTTACTGCTGTCATTAACACAATTGCACTCAGTTCACAATATTCCTTGCAGAGAAAAGAAAACCTTTGCTTTAATCATCTGCATAAGAAGTGATAAATGGCACATTTGCTTTGTGTACTTATCTTAAAATTCACCGGCTTCCAGTGCATTTAAAAGCAAACCTGAATGATTTCTCACAAATAAGCACAGGACTATTTTAGGGGTGGAAGGATGGCTTTGAGTAGCCTTTAATCATGGGTTTACTCTGGACCTACCCCAGACTTTTATCTGCCCCTTAGCAAACCTCACCAGGTGTTTCCCCACACACTCTGGGGGCAGGTTAACTTTCCCTCTTGCCAGGCAGAAGACTCTGTCCCATGAATCCTTCTCAGGCATCGAGTAGGTGACCTTTGCCTGGTGCATTTAGCCTCTCCCCTTCACCCATGGGATGGGGGAGAGGAGCAGTGGCTCCCCCAGCCCAGCCCACAGAAGGACTGCAAGGGACTCGGGGGGAGATGGAGACAATCGATGTGCAAGGCTTGGCTGCATGCTCATGGAAAGGGAAGGACATCTCTGCTGGACTGTGTGATCCAGAGCAATCCCATGCATTCTGGGAACATAGCACTTCCTTGCACCTGTGCAACTCACAGCAACACCTTCTTTCTGGGAGCATGGTCATGGCAATGGCAGTCCAAGGAGCTGGGCTTTCGAGAAAAGAAGTGTTGACTAGCAATGGCAGCTTGTACTTTTGCATCACTGGCAATAAAATAAATGATTAATTGAACTATTCACTACTTAAAATCAGCCTTCTTGGCCCATTAAACCCATGGCAGTCTTGATGAGATTTCCCTGGTGGACTGCACAGGAACGGCTATCTTTGTTCCAAAAGTAATACTCTTCACTTTCTACTTCCAAACATGGAGTTGGAGATGGCTGGGCAGGAGCAGGAGCACATGGGAGTCTGTGGGGAGATACTTACCTGAAGCCAAGGAAGCTTGGCTTGACTTTGTTGAGGAACTGAGGAAATATTCAACATCCCACTTTCACTAAGGCTTCACCACATCAGGACCACTTGCTAACTTTCACTCCTCTTAAAAACGTTCTTCAGGCTATGCTCTGCTCCTTATCTGATCTCTGGGCTCTCAGTTCCTTCTCTATGGCCACCTTTGTCTCTCCCTCAGCATCGTCTTCTTGTCCCTCCACCTGGCCTTGCCGTGACCTTGGCTACATCGCTGGCTGTGGCTTTGCTGTTTTTTTCAGCGTCTCCTTGTCCCTCTGCACAAAGATCCTTCAGGTCCTCTCCAACACCTCTGAGTCTCCTGATTCTCTGTAGCACTGGGTTCCCTCTGGCTCACTCTATCCCAGCTCACAAGGTACTTTTACCCCATCCTCCAAGTTTGGATGAAAGTCTCCTGGCAAGGCCTTCCAACAACCCTCTCCTCCAGCTCCTCTGGACCCAGCCACACACCTAACACTGATTCCCCTAAACAGAACCAGATCCTTTCTTCTGACCATCATCATCCACCATCCTCTTCTTCTTTCCTGGCCTCCCTTCCTCCTGCTTGCGAGAACACCCATGGCTGCAGCATCCCTCTTGCTGTGCTGCCTTCTGCTCCAAGCTCTTCCTGAAGCTTCCTCCCCTATTCCAACCACAACTCGCTACTCTGTATTCCTCAAACTCCCCCTTGCCCTCCACTTACACCCACACTTGGCAGCCCCACTGTCACCTTCCCTCATGGCCAAGGCCCCACCACTGCCCTTTGGAGGGCCCTTGCACTCCCTTTTCTCTCCTCCATCCTCACCTAGGATGGTCTCCAGGCTTGCTCCTGGCCCACTTCCTTATGGTATCCCTCTCTCAACTCTCACTGAGCTCTTCCACACCTGTCCCCACACAACTGACCCTGTGTGGCCACAAGCAGCAGCGCATACCTATCCACCTCTTTTCCCAGCCAAGTTTAGATTGTCATTTTTTCTTTTTTTTCTTTTTTTTTTTTTTGAGGGGAAGACCTGCCTTTATGCACTGATTTTTATTTTTACATATTTTATGCCTTTCCTGCCCCTGATGTCTGCACGTGCTGCCTTATTTCTGAGAACTAGCTGACTTCTCCTCCTGGCCAAAACCCACTTCTCTACTTCAGACTCTTGCAAAAGGCAGAATGCACTAAATGGCCCTAATGAACCCCAGCTATACCTGCAACTGAACTGTCCTCAACCCTGCTGTCCTTCTCCACACTTTGTCCTTACATTCACTGGGTTCATGCCTGCAGCCACCGTCCTCTGCCTCCTGTGTCCAAAGATGCAGAGTTTTTCCTGGGAAAGACACGTTTTGGCTGGAATGGTAGAGAGCAGTGCTGATGATCCTTGCATCCTGCTAGACTAATTTCAGTACTATCCCATCCACAGGGGTGTGCCAGAAGGGCTGGAAGAAGAGGCTGCACATGAGCATTCACCTTCCCCTGCCCACAGTCAGCCTACCACTCATGCTGCTGGCCAGGGGAAAGGGTTGTTGGTGCCAAGAGCTACAGCCTTCATCCTGGGAACACCTGGCATGTGGAAGGAGGAGAAATCGGTTTACTGGGCCCTTGGGATATGTGCTTTGTTTTCCACAAGACCCTGCAGGTAAGGTGGAGTTCTGGAGCAGCAGAATTAGCCTGCAGTGCAGCCTCGGGGGATTAGTAAGGCACAAGGCATCAAGGGACACTCCTCCCCTGGTGGAGTCTGAAAAATTAAGTGCCTAATATGTGTTGAGAGCCTGCAGCAGATGCTGATTTGCACTTGATCTTTTTTCCTCTCCCCGGCCCAATATTTTCATAAAATTTTTAGGGTGTCATTAGCACCTCCTTCACATGGGGATAAACTCTGCCAATCGTGAAAAAGATTATTAGAGAGGGGTGAGGGTGGCTTGCTAGCCGCACGCACACACACACACTCTGTATGCAATACCTTCATGTTTCACCTAGTGATTCTGGCTTTGATATAAATTTTGCAATCAAAAAAAGCAATCAACCTTCACAACATAAAAATGAAGCCAGGCCAAATAACTTGGCCAGATATCTGCAGCTAGCAGGGTGCAGGACGGTAAGCAGCATAGAAGTCATGCTTCAACTTCCTGCATTCATGCGCTCCCTGCGCTCCCCTGCGTGCTGGAGCACCCCCCACCACTGCCTCCCAGAAATTAGCTCATTCATTTCCAGAAAACGCCGCACCGTCCCCTCCCTGCGGCTGGGACCCCGGGTGCCCGGGGTGCTTTTGGCTTTTGCGGGGGTGCAGGTGCCCCCAGGACACAGATCCAGTCCACTCCACGTGGGCCAGCTCCCCGGAGAGCGGCAGAAGCGGGATGTGCGTGCCGGGGAGCGCGGACGGGCTGGCCAGCCCGGCGGCGGGGTCCCCTCTGCAGCAGATGGTGCAGGCTCCACCGGGTCCCTCGGCAGACGCAGCCTATCACAGCTCCAGGCTGATTTCAAACTTCCTTCTTGCGGTTTATATCGCCTCGATTTATTCATTTCCTCGTAATTTGCAGATAGACATCGATGCTTGCTATATTTAAACAGTGCCTGTAACTGTGTGGGGACTGTAGGTAAGCCATTTTATTTGTAGAGTGATGGTTTTAAAGGAAAGTGAGACTTCAGAGTCATCCTTCAGGCCGGCGCTGTCTGCGGGCACGGGTGAGCTGCATCCACGCCCAGTGACACCGAGCAAACCCCCTCGCACCAGGGGCAGACAGCTCCCGGCTCCTCCAGCTTCCTGCCACCACCACTGAGAGGGCTCTTCTGCCTCTGTCCCACACAGACAGCTGCACAAAACTCAGCAACCAAACCAGCCAATTAGTTCAAATAATAAAATTTTTAAGATGGTTCAATTAGAACTTCCAGGATTCTGTTATACTGGGGGTGGAAGAAGCTCAAGAAGAAAACACTGTATTTGGTTTTGAAGGGCGAGAAGGATTTGAAATATTCCCATGCAAACATCTGTCATTTATTTCACCACTTTCCTTCGGAAAGTCCATGTTAAGCAATGGGATGGTAATCTATGTTAAAAACCACAGAGAGGCCAATTCTCTGGATGGAGGGTCACCAACCAGTTTGGGAAAAGATGAGATAAAGGGTGAGGACACCAAGAACTCTTCAGACACAGTCTGGGTTTTTTAGCTGAGTTCTGAAAACCCCATTGCTCTAAACAGCTCTGACCTTTCCTATTTCTTGGAGACTGACGTCTCCACAGTAGATGAGGTCACTCACCCTGTTTTTGAAGTCTCTCTCTCACTACTCCTTGCATGGGTTTTTTTTCTGTGGGAGGGGACAGTCATGAAGAAGGCTAAACCTCTTGATCATGTGTGAAAAAAGGAAATGAAAATGAGCTATCGGAGATGTATCAAGGCCTGACCCATAACTTTGGTTTCTGAGGATATAAAAACATGAAACCCAGAAGTTTGAAAGGAAAAAAGTAGGAGATCTTGATCTAAAAGCAATTTTATTGGAGGCAATATCCTCTGTGCTAGAAACTAGAAATGCTCAGCCTTTGCTTTTATGAGACAGTTATGAATGGCTCTGACAGGAGTGTGAGAAACAGTGTGAGAAACCATTGATTCAATTACCTTGAGAAACTGCAATTTGAATGTGGTGCCTCAGGTGGAGAGCAGCTGCACACCAGCTTCCTACAGGAAAGACTAGCATAAATGATTGCCCTGATTATATTCTGCTGATCAGTTCATGGGTTTGAGGGTCAGGATCACAACTGGGAAGACACAAGAACATCCTACTCACAACTTCAGGAACTGGTGCTGCCTAGACACTAACCTTCAAAGGTTGTGCCCCGTGTTGCATGGCATGCTCAACAAAGAGGCACTGTCTGCCTTTAGATCTTGCTGCCAGTGTAGAGGAAAGCTGATAGAGGACCCAAGAGAGAGTCAAAAGTGTTAGCCAGACCCACAACAAGGTGCCTAGCAATGCTCATTACTAGATGGCTGCAACCACTAGGAAAAAAGGAAATTTCTTGATGACCACTTGCAGAGGCGTATTAGTCCAGGAAGAGAAGGCATAAGACTGTATGAGATAAACAGTCCCTGATATATGAGTAGGACTTATCCATGGACAATGACAGGTTAATTGGAGGCAATGACAGGCATTTTGGAGAAAAACAGCAGAAGTGCTTGAACCTGAAAGCATGTGACCACTGCCTGTGCTGCACTGGCCATTCCCAGGTCAGAGAGAGAATCTGCATTTGCAGACCTGAGGAAATCAGGGCTCTCTATCTGCCTGATCCAGATTTAAACACCTGCTCTTCACGAAGGAAGTGAGAAGGAGCAAGATGAACAATATGGTGAGGATGGGATGAAGTGTGCTTCATGCACATGGTGATGTACACACTGCACTTGCACTGACCTAGCTGAGAGAGCTTGGAAGGCATATTTCAGGTTAGATGCATGTGTCTGCTCTAACTTCACCAGGTTCACATGGACATTCACAGAACTTCCTCTGGGAGGTGTTTTCATTGATACTACACAGACATCGTTTCTGCCTGGCTAGGAAAGGGATTAAAAGCTGGGGTTAGCAGACAGAACAACCAGAGTCCATAAGTTTTTGGATTTCAGACCTTCCTAGAGCAAGAATTCAGAAGCTGGTCTCAAAATCAAAACAGAGAAAGTCCAAGGGTCAAAGATGAAAACACTTCCCAGAAATATGGAGGGCATGCATTAGCTGTGGTTTGTGAAGTCACCTGGATCTGTCTATTCTCTTAGCTTAAAAGACAGAATTTTTTGCATAATTCATGACCTGTCTTTTGTAGGGAGCAGGAAATGATAGCTGAAGCCTGGAAGACTGATCTGAGAGAAGTGCCCAGCACACCAGGTCTAGCCTCAGCTGGCAGCACTGTAAGTTGGGGTGGCAGGAGGCTGCCAGCTGCCTGCAGAGACATGTGAAGCAACCGTGCTGTGCAGAAACAATAAAAATACATTTGCAAAATGAAGTCCTGTGTTTCATTGCCATTGTTTACCAGGGCATGACGCTACTCCTATCTAAGAGATGAAAACCTGGACTGGGCTCTTTGCACTCTTGATAATTGCCTTTTTGTGGAACATCACCCTGTGCAGAACCACTCAGACGTCAGCTGGCCTGTCAGCCTCTGCTAGGGCCAAGCAGAAAAACGAGTCCAAACCCAGAACCAAGGCATCCAGCCTGTTTTTCAGTTTCCACTTGAGCACAGGTGATTGCCTTTACCTCTTGCCAGTTGCCAAAAGGACAACAACCACCCATCCAATCAGTGTGTTCCTAAGTTATTTAATGTCTATCGTTCCAAGGCTCTTATTCTGAGACACCTAAGTTAGCTCCTCCTTCGTTGTCGTTTCAGCACAGGCAGGGCATGGAGCATTCTACAGGCATTGGGCCAGCTGGCTCCTGAAGCCCAGCAGTGGAGCTGGTTGTGGGTCACAGTGAATGTGACCACTCCTCTGGGATGCAACAAGGATGTGCTTGTCTGACTACACTCTTGGAACTTAAGTGCTTGAATGGCTGCACTACCTCACAACTGTTCTGAGTCACAGGGACCTGCTGACATCTCTTCAGAGCCAGCCAAACTCACAAGCATTAAATCAAAAATCAGTAACGCTCAGCCTACTACCAGCCAGATCAGAGTTCAGATAAAAAACATCCTGGCAATCTTTAATATCTTTCCATCCAAGTTCATCTAAATTTGACACACAGATCTGCCTGGGAAAGGAGATAGGATTGTTTCAATCTGCTTGGCCTTTTCGGTGAGTGCTCTTTCTCTTTCTCTTCCCGCCCCCTTCCTCCCTCCTGCCTCTCTACAAGTATACACAGACAGTGATCTGAGAGCATGCAAGAGAAAATGCTTTACTTTTTCCTGAAAGCCCTGTGCCGAGGGTGGTGTTTCCCCACCTCCACGCTGCTGACAAACGCTGATGTAAACACCATGAATATGCCCGACTAAAAGGCCACAGGGGTTTTCACGTGAATCCTGCGTTTTTTCCACAAAACCCATTACACTGTACTTCAGCTTAAAATATATCTCCTTGTTTCTGGTTAACCTACAACCCCTCTACGGCTAATACAGTTTACAGGCAAAACTACTCAGCAGAATCAAATTTGGAATGTAGGTGCTTCTCTGCTACAAAACCCTTTCAAGAAACAGTTGCAACTGTGGCTGTATTAAAATCAGAAAAACCAATACTGACACAAAAAACATTTGGAGAAAAACCAAACAGCTATGCCTTCGGTGTCGACAGGAGTAAAACGTGTCATTACAACGCCACCGAAAACATAACAGGAAGGAAGTAGACCTCAGAAACTATAAACAGAATTTAACAGAGGTAGGAAGTGCCTCAAATGCTTTTACATAGTGACTGTAAAAAAGATACTGAAAGGAGAAAATGTTTCCAGGTTTTTTTTTCTTGTTTGCTTTTTGTTTCTTCCCTGGTATTCATAGTTATTTTGAACAGTAAAAAATGGTCACAAAAGTAAACGCAGCTTTAAGTTGCAAAACAATTTATGGTACAAATAACAGCTTGATTTTCCTTCCACTCACCCCCCTGCACCATTCCTCCAAGCAAGCTGTGTTTGGCCAGAAATTAGATGGTGCACTTCTTCCTCCCTCCCTCTCCACAGCTGCTGGATTTAAATTATGCTATTTCAAGGAAAATAATTAAAAGCACATTCCAAAACCAAAAATTATAATGCACCTCGACAGTCAATAGGAGTCTGCACAAAAAGAGAAAATACTCTCCCCCCTACCTTCAGATGCTTCACAGATCTCATAACTGTATTTCACACCTTGCTCTGTAAGCTCCTGCACCCAAAAACCCCTCTCAGGACCCCGATTTCCAACAGAGAGGGGCTACCTGGTAAATCCCCTCCTATTTGTAACTTCACTACTTTAGTTTACTTTACCATCCTCCTTTTCACCCTTTCCTAGCTTTACTCACTTTAAAGTGCACTGGAAACTCTAACAATCAGGAACTAACTGGGAGTGAGAGGATCCCCACAAGCTGGCTGGCCAGGAGAATACCAGCCTGGTCCCCAGCCCCAGAAGCCCTGGAGGGGCAGGGGCAGAGCATGGCAGCACCAGATCCCCAGCTGCAGGGGCTCTGCTGCACTGTCCATGCACCTGGAAACCAACTGCCAAAGGGGAACCTCCCTATTTTCCCTTTTTCTGCTACCTGCGGCTAATATTGCAGACATTTCCGTAAACAAAATCCTTACCTTTTGACCTTTCTCTGCACTTCTGGCTCAGAACAGAGTTCCCCATAGACAGCCAGCAGCGCTGCCCAGGTTCACAGTGCAGAACCACGTGTGTTAGATTTATCCCACTACTGAAAGCAACACATACGCACCGAGTTGGTAGGGAAATAGAACTTTATTCCAAGACGTGAGCTGAAGCAATGAGCATATGAAGCAACAACCACTAGAAAAAAGTGAAAAACACATCAAATATTTGTACTGTACCAGTTAAGTTTGAACACAGAAGTCCCTTTCAGTAAAATGTATGCGCAGGACAAAAGCACATGCGAAGCTCAGATGGTCACCTAGAGCACTGCTTTTAATGTCTAAGAAGGAGGTCTCCCCTACAAAAATCTTTAAGCCAGGAAAAAAAACCCTTCAAGTAACAAAGTAGAAATGATCTGTTCATTCTGCTTGGCACTGTGGAGAAGGAGGGGGATAATATATCCCAAAAGAGTATGCATCTTTAAGATGTATAAATTCAAAGTCCCTAACACAAGTCTGGTGCCAGACCAAGTACCATTTTTTCTTCCTCATTTAGGAAGTCAAGTGAAGTATGTCTGCTAAGCACAGGGGGATCCTGTCCTGGAGTGAAAGGTGCTAAGATCACATGGTCTGCCTGCCAGCAAGGAAACTTCATTGACACACACACCCAAGAGACCTTCTCTTTGTCTTTCTAGCGGCACCCTACCACCGAAAGCTGCAAACTGCATCAAATTCTGCAAACATTCAAACAAGTATTTCCTTGACTGTCTTAGTACAGGAGGCCAAATGCTGCTCTCCTTGAGCTCTCCCTTCACATTCATTTCAGTACCACTGGAAGAAAGCTGTAAGTGCACACAAACAGCAGAGTTGGCTCTGCGTAAGTCAGAGGTGCTGGTTTATTTTAACCTGGCTTATGTATGTGACATCAAAAAGGGGTAGCTGGACCATTTCTGTGCTATTTGCAAGGTCTGCCAACTTAATTCTAATGCATACATATATACATACATATATATATATGCATGTATATATATATATGCATGTACAATGCATGCATAGTAGCTTACAATTATAAGAAAAAATGCAATTTTTTATAAACCTGCTCTTTGGGACTCTAGAATTTTAGTGGTTAATCCACTAAATTCACAAGTAATATAAGTTAAACGGTCACTTTTCTTAACACAGTACCATAAATGCATTACTTTAGAAACTGCTATCATGGAGGCTAATCCAATAACAACAATGGCAGCAACAAAATTCATTGTCAGGACAAGTGTCAGTCAGGCATTACAAAAATATGTCTCTGAAGAATTGCATTGTTTTCAAAAAATACACTGAAATATTCTATACAAGAATATAGGCATCACACTTATGAATGTAAAATTATAACCACTTACATGTATTAGCTATTCTCAATAAACCATCTACGTTTGCTACCCACCTACAGTAGCTACAGTTTCAAATTGGGAACACTGTGAATTTATGTACTCTCCCTGAGATCAGTAATCCAAAATAAATAGCCCTGCAAAGGTAACAGTGTAAACTCTGGATTTAAGTCTTCGGTAAGGATCAGTCTTTAAAAGCCAAGAAGAACATTAAGCAAACGTAAACACAGCAATCATTTTGTCAGTTTCGAGTTAATTCTCAGCGACAGTGGAACCCTATGTGAGACGTAGCATCCAAATGTTGAAGACCCGTCAATTTTATTGTACAATACTGTTGTCCTAGTTGCTCACTTTCCTATCATTGAACCCCTGAACACATCCAGCTGGGATTGTGGATCTCCAAATCGTGACCCAGATCTGCACTTCCACTCTGCACCATCTTTACAGTGCCTTTAAAACCACTCTTTCTGAGGTTCTTACTCTTGAATAGAAGAATGGCGAATAGATCTGTGATAATCCTCTGGACTAGTCACAAGTTCTGGTAAATCATAGCCTCTCAGCAGATGTCCACTGTTTTGTTGAGCAAAGTAATACAGCTGCCTGGCAAACATTGGTTCAACCTTAAGAACAGACAAAATGTTAATCAGACATGTGACAAAACTTTATGTTCCTCATCTTAGTTATTCAGGGTGGTTTTAAGTCAAAAACAAAATGAGACAGAACAGTTCTGCTTACCAGAATGGGAATACAATTTCAGGTTTTTCACTAATCTCTGGTTTAAACAAGGTCTTGCCTCCCCTAGCCTGTCTCTGCTGCCAGGTGCCTCATACCTGCACACACTCCTTACCTTCACCACCTTCATTAGAAGGGACTGTAGCAGTGACACAAATGATCTATCAAAAATTGCAGCCCCTTAGCCAGCCCCAGGCTATGAGCAAAGCCCACAGGACACACGTGCCCACAGCCACTCCAAGTGTTTAAATACATGTTGAACATGACAAAAGTCTTGTCTGAACTGCAAAGTACCTTGAGGACTTAACTTGAAATGTTGGAGCCCTAAGGTAGGCTGAGATCTGTCGCCAAATGACTGTGTCTGAAGTTAGATTTCAACCTAACATCAAGGTTATTCTTGTTTCCCTTCATTCAAGCTCTGATGAGGAATTTGTTCAACCACCAAGTGGGATTTGTATGAGTTAACACTGCCTTCACTTCTGTCTCTTCAGAAACCACCACTCCCTCTCAGGGCTTTGGGCTCTGACTGTAAATTTTGAGCTGTACACTGAGAACAAACACCTGAAGCTCTCCTTACTCTCAGTGGAGGACAGGCTGGATGACACTTGTCCACAACCCTCTCCTGCTGGTCAGCCAATCCCTCCATATTAAAAGACACAGGCACTGTTTTGGAGGAAATAAATGCCATGGTGGAGATGGGAAGGCAGTGGGACAGGTGCCCCAGGCACCTTCCAGTGCACAGCTGGTTGGTGGGATGGTAGAGTCCCACCAGCCCACAAGTCAGGACAGATCAAGAGGATGAGCAGACTGAGCAATTGGCAAAGGGGAAGCAAAGCTCTGGAAAGAGCAGGAGGTACAGGCTCACAGAGAAGATGCCAGGACAAGAGATGGGTAAGGGGGCTGGAGCAAGGATGCTAGGAAGCAGGTATGGAAAGCTGGAAAGCCAAAATAAGAATGGAAAAGAGCTGAAGGAGAGTCAGGGATGGGGAACCATCTAGTCATTGCGCAGCTCAGGATGGATTTGTGAGCTTCTCAGCTTCCACCCCAGAGATCTGCCAGACAGCAGTGTGGCAACACAAAACCTGCACAGCAAGCAGAGGCCACAGCTTACGGCAGAAGTCTGACTTGGGACCCATTCTGCTACTGAAGGGGCTTTCAAAAAATTTAGAAGAGACACCAGCCTTCTTCTCAAGGATGCAGTAAGCTAAGCCCTGCCACTAATGTGAGCATTACCACCTCTCTTGTGGTTTTATGGGCCAACACAGCCAATTCAGAAAGTACCTGGTCTCAGTCTCCACCATCACCCTCTCTCAGAGAGCATCCCGAAACAGCAGCTTTGAGTGTGTGTGAACTGAGGTCAGTCAGCCCGTGAGCCTGACAGCTACTGAACCCTGAAGCTGCACAGACAGCCCCTACATCCCGTTAAAGGTTGAGATCCTTGAGATGCAGGATCCCAGATGGGATTCTGGAGCACCTTCAGGTGCAGTGGGTGTAAAAACACCACGTCCTGCAGTGGTCAGGCAGCCCAAGGAGCTGCACAGCTGGGCTGGTGGTGATAGCAACACAGCCCAGCAGTTCCAGGTACATTTCAGCTTTAGATGGGACTTGCAACAGATCACAAATGACATGCTCTGTAGAGAGGGAAAATCAGGTGCTCTGCCCTACTGAGGGCTACCAGGCAGTCCTTGGCAGATCTGGGGATTAAACCTTGCTCTGGAAAGTGCTGCATCTGCAACAATTTACTACCTCCCTCACAATTTACATGAGGCACAAAAGCCTGACTGGCAGATTCATATCCTCCAAGGAGTGTGCTTGTTTTAGGTAAGGCAGAAATGCTACTTACATGGGCTGTAATTAGTTTCCTCTGCCTCTGTGGATCTGGAAATTCCTCCCCAAAGCACAGAGCAACCTGGTATCTCGGCAGTGGACGTCCATGGTGAGCAAAAGCTTGCAGCTCTGGGAAGAGAGAAAGCACCGTGCTGTGGAATAATCATGGGAGGCAGGCAAGCACCACACAGCTACTCACTCACTCCCACCGCCAGCATGGGAGCGAAAAACAGAATGGCAAAAGGAAAAAAAATTGTGGGTTGAGATAAAGACAGTTTAATGGGTAAAAAGAAACAAACAAAGAAGACAAAACAAAGAAAAGTGATGGAAAAAGCAATCACTCGTGACTGGCCAACCTACACACAACCAGTGCCCAAATAACAGCAACCTCTGGCAAATTCCCCCCTGCCCTGTTTTACTGCAGAACACAAGGTCATATGGAATGGAATATCCCCCAGCTGGGGGTCAGCTGCCTTGGCTGTGCCCCTTCCCAGACTCTTGTCCACCGCAGACTGCGGCCTGTGAGGGCAGAGTGAGACAAGGAGAAATCCTTGGCATTGTGCTTGCACTGTTCAACATCAGCTAAATTGTCCCTGTGTTATCAGCACTGTTTAGGTCATAAATCCAAACCATAGCACCACAAGGACCGCTATGAAGAAAATTAACCCTGCTCCAGTCAAAACCAGTACAGGCCAGTAAGACAGACTATGGATGACCCTGGAGCATGGTGGAGAAGATAAAGTAACTCCAGGGGTTGATGAGAGAGGTCAGGAAAAAGACAAAAGGTAAGCACAAGACACTGAGTTCGGAGACTTTCCCTCAGATCAGGGGGAGCTAGTTACAACACTGCAACTTTTCTGTTTGCTTTGTCTCACTACTAATTTCATATGCACAAACCAAGATGTCCAGTTAGTACTTCTATGGGACCCTGACAGCAGAACCCCTGGAGCAGACACTTCTGGTAGCTGGGAACCATTCAAGCAGACACACAAGAGCAGCACTGAAACCAATGGCTTGGTAGTGCCAGAGACACAAAATACTGCCAGGCACAAAAATTAGCCACAGCCAGACTGTCACAGAGCCACTGCCATCACTGTGCACAGCGTGGGACACTGAAGTAAGGAAGAGGGAAGGGCTCTACTTCAGCCATGTACTGAGACAGCAAAAGAGCTTTCGGTGTCTTCTGTACCCCTGCACTCTCTTCGCTAACCCATAACCTTGTGCAAAGTAAAATGATCAAATTATATTACTATTCTGATAGTCAGTGTCCCCTATGAAAAGTAGCAGGGGAGGCCCTTATGAGGTACTTCCACTCAGTGAACCAAATATTGTGGTTTTGACACTGCATTTCCATCCAGAAAAGAGAAAATTCAATCTAACACAACATCCTTGCTAAAGTGTGTGTTAAGTGCTGTGTTTCTACACAGCTGAAAGGTAAATATTCCGTTTTAATTTACAACCCTGTTCATGCTTCCTGGAAAAAAGCTGCAATTAATATTAAAGCCAATATATTATAAATGAAGCACCCTCCCTGCTAGAGAGGGAAAGGAGAGCCTTTGAACTTGACATGACAAATGCCTCTTTTCCCAAAATACACCCCTACCATTCCTACTCTAACCACAAGCTTTTTAGACCAAGGTGTGAATTTAGTGTCTGCCACAACAGCACCCCAACCCTGGCCTGGACTACTACTCTTACTGAGAGGGCCAGTAAAACAAGTAAAACAATGGGCAGCTCACTTAAAACATGGAGTAAAGCATAGCTTTCCCCAAAGTCTCCCCAGAAACCCCTGAAGTGTGCCAAGAGGTCTCTGGGGATAAGGCAAGAAAGAAGAGGTATTTTCCATGGGACTCTGCTTCCCTCTGTGAGGCTACAGGACAAAGAAGGATGATCCACCCAAGGCCAATCCAGCCATGCTGCTGATGCTCAATTTCTTTCAACTTCCTCTTTCCCTTGCTTTACTTGGTCTCAGCAGTTCTCCAAATCCTGAATACCTGTGGGAGTGCCCATAGCACAGACCTGGAGAAGAAAGCCCTTTCTTTCCCACCACCAGGATAATCATGGTTTGAGGTCAGCCCTGTGCTTCTTGAAAAACTTCCACTTGCTCTGTCTTTCTTTCCAGGCCCAAGTGCATCATCCAACTCCAAAGGGCCCCCCATGTGCCTCCCCAAACCTTTCCCACCTCCTGATACTCCAGCTCCAGCTGCCACCCACCAACCGTTCTCTGGCTGCCACCCTCACACTCCAAGCTCTGTTCTTCTACTCTCCACCCAGCCCAATTTACAACAATTACAATGCATTTATCTCTCTCCACAGAGACCATTCCCCTGGTTTCTGATTTATTGCCCCATTTTAGCTTTCTCAGCAGCAGAGGCTTCTCAGCACAGGTCCCAATGCTCCAGTGCAGTTTACATTGTAGGGTTCAGCTCCTCAGTGGTTTCCCAACAGCTGTGGTTGATTCATAGCAGTTCTGCATCTGTCCCTTTCTCTGCTCTTCATGATTCCCTCTCCTGGCAGAGATCATCTGCTCCTCCTCCCAGGGGAGTCCCAGCTTCCCAGCATAGGGGAATCCCTGAGTTTGCTTGCAGGCTGGGACCTCAGCACATTCAATTAACACGCAGATGTGACAGGCCCATGGCAAGTCACTTCCAAACTTCACTGAGCATCATCACATGCAAAAACTTACTTTGCACATGCCACAGACTGTGACTGCAACCACACACTTGGGTTTGCACAGGCACTGGTGCATAAGTAATTTAGGAGGGGTGAAAAATAACTATTGCTTGAGCTTATCTTTGGGGTTAGGTATCTAAAAAGAGATGCCCTGTTAACCAATTGGAAGAACCCAGAGCACATCTAAAAAACCACCTGAGAAAAGGGAAAGGGATTTCCAAAACCATCACCAGGCGCAGAATTATACATCTTTAAATTAGCATGTGATTGAAGCCCAACCCAATACCTGACCTCAAATTCCCCTTTCTAACTGTCAATTCTCACATCTATATAAGATTTCTCTCTTAAAATGAATTTTTTTCTTGGCTGTTTTTCTAGGACAGCATATCAACCTTGGAATATAAAGTATGCTAAAGCTGATTATTTGGATTTAGTTTGTTGGGGTTTTTAAATTTTGGAAGGCATTATTCCCCTGAGAATGTCATGCCACCCCTGATGCCCTGTACTAGTAAGAAAACACACCAAACCACAGCCACTCAGTTCACCTCTAAGCGATGCCAGAAAAATCCAGAAAGGGCCAATGTCTATTCCTGCTGCCCAAGCTGTCCTCTGGGACAATGACCATCTCCCACCAGTTCCTCTGGGTGGACAGCTCTCCTCTCTCTAACTGTTCAGGTGTGCTGGGAAGTGGGGTTGAAGCTTTGCCCCTTCCCTTCATGGGCTGTAAGGAGAAGACACTGTCCTAAAGCACTCCCCTGCTCCCTCTGCACTGCCTTGTGCAAAATGAGACCTTTCCAGAGAGCCCTGGTGAGGTATGCACCTCCTTGCTCAGAATATTAGGCAGTCCTGAAGTTCCAGAGTTTGTGAAATCCTTCTGAATTCCTAGATATCTTTTAGACACTGGCAGAGACTGAAAAGAAGGCTTGCTACTGAAATTTGTATACTCTGGGGAAGTCCTTAGGCTTGCTCTGGGTCAAGCTGAGAGGAGCGCAGTTGCGGACCACAGACCTATCCAGGACTTAAGACTAGCAAATCCAAGATGAGGATCCAGTTTTCTATGTCAATTTATGGAAAAACTATTTTGCTAGGTTCCTCCTTATGCTTCACATAGAAATGTGAGAGATTGGGTGTCACCAGCTGAGCCTCAGTTGACTCCTGCTGGTCTGTGCAGGGGCACTGAATGTGCAGAGAGCGCAGAAATTTAAAGGATTACTCAGGATTCAAGTACCCCTTGGCTGCATTTGCCCAGAAGGATCAAGGGGCAATTCTCACTTTAATGAAAAGAGCATTCCCATAAAGCTGGTGTGGACAGTGACCAGGTGACATTTCCAAAAGGATATCAAAGCCATAGTGGGAATTACCTGCTAAAAACTGCTGAGTATCAAAGAGCTTGCATGTTTGGTCCCGCTCCAGCTTGTTGGGTCGGTCACTGCAGAGCGCCAGAGGCCCATCCCAGTAGATCCTGCTTTGGCAAAGTCTCTTGGCGTAGAGGCCATCAGGTGCCATCCATAGAATTACTCCTCGTTCCAGGTGGTTCAGTAGTTTTTCTATGTTCTTCCTCTGGCCATTATCCTCTGGATAAGGGAAGATAACTTGGTCCAGGCTGCTGACCTCGTAGCTTTGGCCATGGGATATCCTACAGCCTTCAGGACTGGAAGTTGTCACCTCCTTCACCAATATTTCACGGTAATATAAGCAGATGTGGAGTCGGCAGTCTACAAGGAGAAACAAACAGACAAACAAAAAACAATCACTGTGATAAATTAGTATGGCTGTTTTATGTTTCAGATACCACCCAGAAGATCTTATCAGTCAATAAAATAAAAAGAATATAAATACTAAAATTTTTTGGACACAGTAGCATTAATGCTCTCTCATCTTATTAAAAGGGCTCCTGATGCGTGGGAATTTGGTAGGAACTAAAATCCCACAAAACTTCACATTTCCATTTAAAAGGAAAAATCTGCACAGAAAAAGTTGATGTTGGTCACATTTTCCAAGTTCACATCACAATTAAACCCACTGGCTCAGTATACTTCCTCAGATTTAACAAGGAAGTAGCTGTGTTTCCCCCCAGACTTTGCATAGAAAAGGCTTCTGCACAGGGGACCTGCAAACTTGCACTCAGCTGCCTGGAGAGAAGCAACTGCTGGCTCCAGCTCCAGCAGGGCTGTACCCAAAATCCCCTGCCTTGCTTTCAAATGGCCATTTGGTCCACTTGGCTGACTCCTACAAATTCACACAGCACTGAATATATATATATATATATTATATATATACATATTTATTTATTTATAGATATATAGTATATAAATGTGTGTACAATGTATGTTCACATACACACACAAAGAGACACACATCTACACACACACTGACTCTGATTCAGGAGAACAATTCCATTTAAGAAGCCCACCAAGTAGCACTTTACAGGTCTATCCATTATTTCTGTGAAAAGCACATTCCCTTTACCCAGAATTACTCAGAAAGTTCCCCAGCATCTTGACATCTGCAAACCTGGCTGAAATAACTTCCCTTTTCTTTCCTGAATGTCTTTTTTTTTTTTTTCCCACCCGGAATAACCAATCAATCNCATAGTGGGAATTACCTGCTAAAAACTGCTGAGTATCAAAGAGCTTGCATGTTTGGTCCCGCTCCAGCTTGTTGGGTCGGTCACTGCAGAGCGCCAGAGGCCCATCCCAGTAGATCCTGCTTTGGCAAAGTCTCTTGGCGTAGAGGCCATCAGGTGCCATCCATAGAGTTACTCCTCGTTCCAGGTGGTTCAGTAGTTTTTCTATGTTCTTCCTCTGGCCATTATCCTCTGGATAAGGGAAGATAACTTGGTCCAGGCTGCTGACCTCGTAGCTTTGGCCATGGGATATCCTACAGCCTTCAGGACTGGAAGTTGTCACCTCCTTCACCAATATTTCACGGTAATATAAGCAGATGTGGAGTCGGCAGTCTACAAGGAGAAACAAACAGACAAACAAAAAACAATCACTGTGATAAATTAGTATGGCTGTTTTATGTTTCAGATACCACCCAGAAGATCTTATCAGTCAATAAAATAAAAAGAATATAAATACTAAAATTTTTTGGACACAGTAGCATTAATGCTCTCTCATCTTATTAAAAGGGCTCCTGATGCGTGGGAATTTGGTAGGAACTAAAATCCCACAAAACTTCACATTTCCATTTAAAAGGAAAAATCTGCACAGAAAAAGTTGATGTTGGTCACATTTTCCAAGTTCACATCACAATTAAACCCACTGGCTCAGTATACTTCCTCAGATTTAACAAGGAAGTAGCTGTGTTTCCCCCCAGACTTTGCATAGAAAAGGCTTCTGCACAGGGGACCTGCAAACTTGCACTCAGCTGCCTGGAGAGAAGCAACTGCTGGCTCCAGCTCCAGCAGGGCTGTACCCAAAATCCCCTGCCTTGCTTTCAAATGGCCATTTGGTCCACTTGGCTGACTCCTACAAATTCACACAGCACTGAATATATATATATATATATTATATATATACATATTTATTTATTTATAGATATATAGTATATAAATGTGTGTACAATGTATGTTCACATACACACACAAAGAGACACACATCTACACACACACTGACTCTGATTCAGGAGAACAATTCCATTTAAGAAGCCCACCAAGTAGCACTTTACAGGTCTATCCATTATTTCTGTGAAAAGCACATTCCCTTTACCCAGAATTACTCAGAAAGTTCCCCAGCATCTTGACATCTGCAAACCTGGCTGAAATAACTTCCCTTTTCTTTCCTGAATGTCTTTTTTTTTTTTTCCCACCAGGAATAACAAATCAGTGCAAAGCCAGATGGCACCAACAGGAGCACTACAAGGTACCAAGGTAACACCAGTTTTGGGGGGAGTTCCTCCCAAATGAAAACCTGAACCTTAAGTCACTGACAGTCCTAAATTGCCAAACTCCCCTGAGGAGGCCTGATTTGGTGTCTCACCAAAGCAATGCAGCATTAACACCACAAGCCAGCGAAGCACTTCCATAAGCTTTTAACCTTATCCCTTGGAGCTGGGGCTGGCAGTGCTAAAGAATCCTAGAAAACAGAGACTTACAACCATACACCAAATTCATTCATTAAAGAGGTTTCTTTTTTTTTTTTTCTTCTTTTTCTCTTTCATCTGAAAGGAGAGATGGTGCCTGGGCAAGTCAGAAGTGGGAGTCTCTTGTCAAGCTCCCCAGGAAGCCTTGGGGGTTATGGACCTTACCTGACAGAGCGAGGGCTTCACCAGACCTTATGCTTGGCTCAATCGGGATGCCAGGAGTCTGGGACTCAGGAGGAGCACAAGCATAAAAGGTTCCAGTCACCTGACAACCTGTTTTCACAAACAAAAGTCAGTGACAGCAGCCTAAATCCCAAAAGAAAAGCTAGGGCAGAGATCACAGCAATGCAAAACTGAGTTTTCCTGGGCCCTAGAAGAAAGTCTCTCTCTCTTTCCTCTTCTTCTTAAAAAGGTCCTATTTCCCAATTCCTCTAGGTAGGCCAACTCTACCAATCACTCCAGGTGTTACCTGGACTGTATTTTTAACTGGGTCTGCATGAAATAATCCCTTAGTCTTTCTATATTCCCCCTAGTCCTCTTCCTTACTTAACATGTTATTCTATTAGAGAAATAATTCACATTTTTAACTAGACTACAGTGCTCTTAAAAGTTGCCTGCATGAAAAAATTCATATTTCAAAAAACCTTACTAATGATGGGTATAACAACAAAGCTGGGATTAACACTGCTTAAATGTAGGTAAAGAAAAATGTGCAGCAGGAGATTATTAGGGTTTTATTAGCAGAATACTATTAAACTGTTCCAGCAGATGCCTTTCAGTAAGTAGATTATACCATGGACAACTGATGTTTTTCCTCTGTTTCTTAATGCCAATAAAAGTCTTTGGAGGATGATGCAAGTGGCTTGCAGACAAGCACACAATACCTTTCCCAGTGGCAGAACTCACCACAATCAGGAGCTGGAGCAACAGGGATAAAAAACCATCTCTTGATGCATTTTATAGCCCAGTGAGAAACACAGTACCAACCACTAACAACTCTACAAATTCAGCAAAGTATCCAAATGCGTGTAAGTGCTGCAGAGGATGCACTTCAGGGCAGAGCTCATTCTGCTTGCTACCTTGATTTTTTTATTAGCAAATAACTCAACTAAAAGCAAAGCATTCTGCCTCATAATTCCAATATACTGCCAGCAAAAGTTGCAGTGCACTGAGTATTTATTTTTTAGCAGCTCCGAAGACTTCTCTGCATCAAAACTGGGAGAGAGCTGTCCTCTGAAAATATAGCACCTACTCCAAGGGTCCTCTCTTACTTCCTATCCTTTCCTGCCCTTCTGAACCAGGTGCTTCTCCTCAAAAAGCAAATGCCTGAGTCCTCAGGTGAGTTACCCTGCAAGGGTGTACAGCACACCTTTCTCTTATGTTTTATTCTCTGCAAGCTTCAGCACTGCCAATTTTCACAATTTGGGCTTTTTCCTACAGATGCAAAGCTTGGAAAGCCATGATTGTGTTAGGCTCTGGTACTGTGAGATCTTTGGGGAAGGAAACATTCCTTTATTCTGTTTCTGCTGTACCAGCCCCAAGAGAGTCTCAATGCATGACAAGTTGTCCCACTGCCACAGCACTAAAATAAAGCAGTAATTCCAGCTTTCCTCTAGGGAGAATAATGTCAGTCTAACCCACAAGGCTGGAGGGAAAACCTCACTGGTGTATGCCTCAAAAAGTCCAAAATCAGAGAGAAAAGCTTAAGAACATTTGTTCCCATCTGGGGTTTTTGTGAGGCTTGGTTGCCTTCTTTATTGCTCAGGGCTTTTGAGACAGCTGAGGGCTTTTGGGAGCTGATTTCTATCAATGCAGAGAACTGCACAGCCCACACACCACACACACAGTGGCAGCGAATGCAGGAGCCAGGACAAAGGTGGCTCCCTTTCAAGGGAAGCCAGCACTCCTCTTCATCCACATCCATTAATTCCAATCAAAGCCACAGATAAGAAGCCTGGAATCTGAGGTTCCTCCAGGTGGCCAGCCTCAGCAAGCAGCCCTCAACGGGGGTGTCTTACCATTTTCACAGCCAGGCCCTTGCCAGTGATGGCCGCGAGCGGCGAAGGGGACGCTGGCGCACTGGTACGGAATGTCAGGATGCGGCTGCTCCGGGGCAAACTCCCTCCAGTTCCGCTCATGGGGCACCATGTAGTTCGGTACCTATTCAGTTTAACGAGGCATTTGTTAGCAGGCAGCTGTCAGAACCAATGCTATGCACTGCATCAGCTTTCTCATCTCAGCTCCTTGATTTTCCCTGCCAAAGCCCATGGAGGTCTGAGCTGTGCCCAGGCTAGGCGGATGGCACTCGGCCACCACCACCAATGAGGCTTTCAAATGAGTTTCTCACCACTGGTGTAAATAATAAGCGGAGTGGAGTAACAAAAGGCAGTCAAAGCACTGCTGGTAAATGTCTGCTTGAAAGAGCAAGGCTTCACTGGGTGCTTGCATTCTGGCACCAACAGAATGGCAGTGCACTAGGAACTGTCGTCCAACAGAAAAGAGCTATTACTCCGGGATAAACAACACCAAGGGAAATCCATTGCCCTGTGGCCTCATCTGACATTAGAAAAGTTGCTTCTCAATTTCTTAGTTTTCATAATGAAGTTTCTTCACAGGAAGAACCTGAGAGCCCCACCAGCAAGGACAGACATAGCACAAAGAACAGAAACTGTGCCGCTCAGTGTAGAAGCACCAAGCAAAACACTCAATGCCATACCTGGGATGGTAGTGCAGTGTAAGGAGATGTTATTGGAAAGGGATGGTTCATCATTAATGGCTGTTCCTCCATGCTGATCTGTTTTGCACCTGTGCTCACCAGAGGGATGAAAATAAATTATGTCAACCACATCTTAAGGAATTCTGAAATTGGCACAATAAAGACAAATCCATACAACCTGCCACCGAACAGAGGGAATATCAAAATGCCTTCCAGCACTCACTTGGGACTGGATTCTCTGGACCCCTTGCAGTCAGGTCCAGGAGGCAGTCTATCCTGCTGGGCTCTGCAGTGCCCCACAGCACAGTGAGTCTCAGCCCAGTGCACAATGATGCCAAGCCTTTGCCTCTCACAGGCCCTCCCTGGCACCAGGGCCTTCTTGGAGAGCAGGCACTGCCCTGCCCCTGCTCTGGAGGCTGCAGGCTGGGCATCCCTCACTCCCAGCTCTTTCCCCTCAAGGCAGTTACCTACTGTCTGCCCCAAAATTTCTCTTCCCTCTATTCAGAACCTAGATCCAGCATGCAATTCTTTTTTTTTCTGTCCCTTGAGCTGCCTGCTTGGCTCTCACTACACAGAACTGGCAGGGAGGCTCCAGCTAAAAGACCAATTCCTCCAGTGATGTGCAGGCGCCTGTCTGCATCTTCCTGCAGGGGCTCCCCTTCAGTGCTCCAACTCAAACGCCAGCAGTCCCCCCGCAGACGCAGCCTCTCAAGTCACCAGAACAAGCTGCACTTGAGCCCTCATTTTGGTCCCTTAAAACACTTTAAAAGGCTGCAGGGCCATTCCAGAAAAGCACACTTCAGTCCCCATATACTTGCAATGAGATATATCCACATTCTGTTACACAGGGAATTTGAGATGCTTTACCTTTTTTGGCTCCTTCTGGCACTATTCTGTACACTTTATAGGGATCTGAGATGTCCAGCTGGCTTCTCTCCACCAGTTCTTCAAAGTCATTGCTCTTGTTCAAAGCACACCTTAATCTTGTCTTCCAGGTAGGGGGATCTGGTTTATCAATGCCCTCTCTGAACTTTCCTTTAAAAAGAGCCCAAGCCTGGAAACATTTCAGATAATCAAAAGAACAGGAAAATGAAAATGAAAAAAAAAAAAAAGAAAAAGAAGAAAAAAATAATCAAGTACAAGGCACAGTGCTTGGAACAGCATACATGTGTGTGCATACATGTGCATGAATTGCTCATGAATTTACTCCCTACAGGTTTAGGCTAAAAAAAGCAGCATGGTAAGGTACAAAAAACAGTTTAGTGGGCATAACAAAGGGGAATGAATGTGGAAACAGACGTGCTGCAGTCCCAGAAGCATTTAGCTTCACGCAGAGAACTGGGGAAGGGTGGGCTGTCCCGCAAACACAGGGACACCAGGGCACAGCCGGCTCCACCAGCCAGGCAGTGTCCAGCAGCAGCCAACCATCAGAACCAGCCTGCAGGGGCAGGTGGCAAGGATGGGATAGTGAGGGACATCCTGCCTGCCCTGCCAGCATTCCACAATCCCAAGCTCAGGCTGAGCCTTACCTTGAAGAGGGCGGCGTCCTCCTCCCGGTTGTAGTCCTGCTTGCCAGCGTGCTTCCAGGGGATGCGGAAGATGCTCTTCTCGTCGTTCTCCCACACCAGCCCGGGGTACTTGCCGCTGTCTATCTGGTCGATCAGCCACTGGCGGAGCTTCCCATTGCCACAGCTCACTGAGTTCATCCCGCACTCGCCCGGCTCCAAGTTCATGCCACTCGTGTCAGAGGTTGGGCAGGGGGTTTTGGGGTGCCCCACCAAGCTGACCTCTCCACACACGTCCAAGCACCGGCTCTCTGGGATGCTGTGGAGGACGGGGAAATGGGCAGGATGTGGGGAGAGGCAAACCCACAGGTCAAGTGCTGGGCTAAGTCTGCACCAGCGGTGCCCAGTCCCTGATGCCAAACACACCACACCAAACAGCGGCCACGGCATGCAGGGGGGCCCTGGGGGCCCCGGGAAACACGGTACAGAGCCTCAGGAAACTGGGCACAGCCCCCCACAGCCCTCCCCAGGCACTGCCTGTGCTGCAGACTTTGACAGACTTCCCCCTGTCCCGATACTGTTTTGCATGAACAGGCATCGGTCGTTGAAATTTTTACTGTGACTTAAGGCACAACTCCCTTGTCCTGCTGAGAGTTCAACTGAGGGTTTACTTTTCAACCGAAAGAGGAAAAAACTGCATTAAAATCGACTTGCATATGATCGTGCACATGTGACGTCAGACATATCACGCACACGATTTGGAGGGCTTCACATGCAGTTACAGTTTATATGGCATCTATCTATAAACACCAAAGTAGCTTTCACAAGCCCACTTCAGCAAGACACACTTGAACACATGATGTCCTATACATATCTACCCCTCCAACTGCTCCCAGCACGCACACATAGCAACATTCAAATCTATACACTGCATATACCTAAAAGTGGAAAGACAGCAACCCACAGAGCCCGGCATAAGGGCACTTATGTCCCCGGGGACGTGGGAGCTTGCAGCCCACCACACAGAGCCCCATAGCTGCGCGCAGAGGCGCAGGCGCGCACGGAGAGCGGCGCGGCTCCGCAGGGATGCGCACCCGCTGGGAAGGTGCAAACGCCGGGACACCGGCACCAGTGATGGGGACCTGGCGTCAGGTTTGTCTCACTGATCTGGAAAATGCTTGAATGCCCGAAATCTTAGTTCGGTGGGTTCCCACTCC
>VXAX01001524.1:53057-114640 GCA_013399835.1 Leptocoma aspasia | reverse complement strand
ACCCCAAAAAAGTCACTTTCTCCGCTTTCACCGTGCACGAAGTGGATCCCTCCCACACATTGCCGCGACCCTGCCGAGGGTAGCGGGAACCGGCCGGGCTGGGAGCCGGTGCGCGCCTTCACCTCAGGAGCAGATAGCGGGTGGGTATGATTTCTTTCGCTTTAAATGAAGGGAAAAAATAGAATGAAGAGGGGGGAAATAAAAGGAAAAAAAAAAAAGAAATAAAGAAAAAAGAAAAAAAGGCAAAGGGCTCGCTCAGGTGCCGACAGCCACAGGAGAAGCCCCGACCAGGGGAAGCCGAGGCGCCCGCACCGCCCACCCCGCCTCCCTGCCCGGCCCGCCGGGTGCCGCGGCGGGAGCGCTGTGCCCGGCGGGGCTGGGGGTCCCGGGGGGCTCGGCCGCCCCCCGCTTACCTCTGTCGCGGCGCTGGGAGCGGGCAGGGGCCGCCGGCTGCCGGGCGGCTGCTGAGACGGGGCGCGGAACGACTGGGCCGACGGCACCGGGAAGGTTCTTTATATGATGGAGGGCGTCCTGCCGGGCGGGGGGGAGGCGGGTCCGGGCCCGGAGGTGGAGCCGGCGGAGGGGAGCGGGGACTTGGCGAGCTGGAAAACATCTGAGGCAGTGACACATACCCATTGCTGGTAAACACGCTGCGGGCGGGAGGGCGTGCAGCCCGGTGCCCTCCGCGTCCCCGCTGGGTTGGGTTTTTTTAAATCTGTACAGACAGACGCACATACATAAATAGCCCAGGGAAACTCCTACCAGTGAGAGCCGGGCGGCTTTTACTGTAAAGACCCAGCTCGCTACACCCACCAGAATCGTCCTAGACGGCGCCGGCCGGGCCCCCGGGATGCTCGGGGAGACGCGAGGGCATCCGCCCACCCGCCCACGCCCGGGGTCGGTACCCCCTGCCGGCACCCTCTGCGACCCAACCCCTCTTTGCTCGGGCCACAGAGCCGGGATCGCGGACTGGAAAGAGGCACACCCGCCTCCTTTCCCCCCAGGGCTCGGGCTCTCCCCGTCCAGCCTACACCGTGTTTTGCAGCCCGAAAGGTGTGAAATGGGGGGCAAGGCGGGGGGGCAGCAGCTGCGCCGGTCCTGGAGGCAGCGAACCCCGACGTGGCGGCAGCCCCGGGAGCAGGGACAGCCACCAGCTCCGGCCGGGAGCGGCTCCCGCGCCGCTGAGCCCAGGGGATGCTGCCTCCGCAAAGCCCATCTTGAGGCACCAGGGCTGGAACCCACTCGCTCGCTTGCCTTCAGAGCGTCCTGCCCTACCGTGGTGGGAGCTGGTGGATGAAGGAGCGAGCTCCGGGGTTTCATGAAAGTCTCTCTTGCCGCCTTTCGGGTTTCACAAGCACGTGTTTCGTGCCACGACACTCTGGGGTTGTTCGGTTCTAAACGTGCCCAGCGCACATCCATCCACATCCTCTCTGCCGCAACGTCTCAGGTCACAGAATCTGTCACCGCGCTGCGCCGGAGGTTTAGGATATTAATTGCAAATCTTCAACGCCATCTTCTGAAATTTAAATGTAATTATCGCCACGTTTGGAGGGAGAAGTGAGACGAGCAGGCGTTTTCAGGTATTGGGTTTGTAACACACCATCCACCCTCCAAAAAAAAGCATTGGCAGGGCCAGTACGAAATCCTTTCAGTCGTGAGCCAAGGCACCTTTGGAACATTGAAATACTTGTTTGATATTGGAGGTGATTGCTACCATAAATCAAGACAAGTAACCACAGCGTTACCAAAAGGCATCTGAAAGACTTTCTAAAAATCCAATTTCAATTTGTAGGGTTAAGATTGTGTGGTACTCAGGGTGCCAGCTGTAATTTCACTAAGTATGAAACCATCTTCAAATATATCACTGTAAAAGGAACACTTCTCATGTCTTCTCTTTTGTGGTTTTTAAACCAGCAAATTCGGAACCAGGATGAAACATGCAGATTGGATCTGCACTAGGTCAAACCCTTGAGGAGAAAAATAAAAACCTTCTTTCTCAAATGCTGGAGAATATATATATAAAAAATGTTGCTCTTATCCAAAGAAATTAATGTATAGATGGAGAGGTAGGTAAGTTGTGTGTTAAGAAAAGATAAAGTCGGTCATAAAATCCCCAGAGAGTACCTATGTAGGAAATTACCTGGCTGGGTGGTTGGTTGCTTTGTGCAGCAAGAACTCTATTAGAAATCTCATTCCAGTTGCCTAAATGTTAGAGGAGATGATTAAAGCCAGACCCCTACATGCACACTCGGCCTTTGCAAATCAGTCTTCTCATGAGTAAGACATTCTAATCTCATTAGCTTTGCTGACTTTGTTACTCAGTGTTTCTGGACATCACCCATTTCCATTTAAGATGGCAAAAATATATAGGACCACCATTTTGGTCTGCAAAGTAGAAAGCTCTGATCAATAGCTCAACTGTGGTGTCCCCATTAAATGCTGCATCACTGGGTGCTTTTTGCATATCCTAAGAGACAATTCCTCCCTAACCAGCCTTGCTAGTTACACAAACACTCCATAACCTCACAGCCTGTTCATCCATTTCTGGTGTTTTCCACACCATTGCGAGTACCCAAAAGCCCTGCTGCCTTCATGGAAGTTTTCTGAGTTAATGACTGCAGTCCTCTTGTGAAAATGTTCTTGCTGCTGTTTAACCACGGCAGTCACCGCTGGGCCCCCTGTTTTTCACACTCTTAAGGTCACACTGACTAAAGGCATGCCAGGAAAAGCGACTGTTTCTTCTCAACAGTCACTCACAAGCCCTCAGTGCACAAAAAGATGCCTTCTGCTTTCACCAAACCCCTCTGAAGTCCCAGCTGACTCACCTGGGAATTGCACACAAGGTACAAAAGCAAAGAGAGACAAACGTCATCTCAAAGCAGCTGCCAAGGGCTCTCTGAAGTGGGTCCCTACAGAAAGGGGCAGTGCAGAGCCATGGGGCATGCATATTAGATACTCTTGCACCCAGGAATTTACTACTCCTTTCCTTCAGGAAGGTTTCCCCTCCTCTCTGGGTACAAAGGCTCTCCTGTCCCCCTGAAACACCACTGGGTGAACTCAGTCCCTAAGCCAGGGGCACCTGTTAGAGGTGTGCTGAGGACGATAAGTCTGGGAGCAGAGACCTTTCGAGGACTGTGGCTTGTTCAGGGGCTCTCTCTGCACCAGAGACCATGAAATCCCCTCGGGCATCAGCACAGGGGGAGTTCCACGGTGCAGAAGAGGAACCTGCAGAGGGGAGTGAGGGGCGCCCACTCCGTGGCACTGCTGTGCCCTGGGGTGGGAGGGCGGCGCCGGCTGCCCTGGCATTCCATCTGTGTGTGGCTCTGCTGGGAATGTGCCCATGGGGACAGCTCCCGGTACTCAGGGAAGGTCTGGCCCTCTGCACTCTGGCTGCAGCCCAGAGCAGACCCACCAGTGAGTAGGAGTGTGGCAGCAAGCGAGGTCCTTCCCCAGCTCTCCTCTCAAGTGAAGACCCTGACCAGGGCTCTTCAGGAACCCAGCCAACCTTGTGCTGAAGCTCTTTGACAGATGGCATTGCTAAAAGCATTTTCAGAAGTGCATTAAGCCCCTAAAAGTATTTTTGGAAATCCTGCAGCTACCGGTCTACAATTTAGCTGTCCCAAAACCCATTTCCTGAGATGGAGATTTCTGGTGGCACAGGTTTCTACCATTCAGAAGTCCACGCCGATCCCTGGTTGCAAGTCCCTGTGGAATGATGTCCTCCACTGCCCAAAGCAGCAGCACAACTCAGACCCAAACAGGGGCGCTGTTAAAGCCTCCCAACACCACGCTTCAGTCAACAGCTCTGAGGCATGGGGTTGAGTTCAGAAATCATTCATACATCAGAATGATGTCTGTGGATGTAATTGAATGAATTCAGAGAGACTGTGGAAATTTGGGGCAGATTTCTGATTACTTTGATTTATTCCAGCAAAGCACCTACTCTGGAAGCAGTCTAACATGATTCAAACAAAACAAACAATTTTACGCATCTCCTATTGTAGTACCTTCAACTTCTGGTGTTGTAGGAGCTGCCTTCTCATTTTGGAAGGGTATTTGCAGTTCCTCCATTTAAAATAGTGACTCATAAAACAGTATTAGTCAGTCATATATTTTCCATAATACTAATTGCAGAGACATTTTAAACTACTAGAAATAAAGCAAACTGGCAAGCATGGCTATGTCTTGCAAGAGAAGAGTCTCACAGGCCAGCTGACATTATTTTAGGTGAATTTGGTGGATGTTTTGTTTTCTTTTCCTGTACTTCCCCTCTGCTTCATAGCCAAGAATATTTCAAACCAATTCCCATTAGGCTGCTTTCATGCCTCTTTACATCAGCCTGTGGGCAGGACTGAAAGAGCCCTTCACCATATGTCCTCACTCCTAAGTCATTGTAGAATCATGGATTCAGTTACGTTGGAAAAGCCCTTTAAAATCAGCAAGCGCAACTGTTAACCTAGCACTGGCCAAGTCCACTGCAAGATGAGACAATACATTAACTACAAAATCTATTTTTTAGAAAAATCTGCAAATTAACGTCACGTAAAAATGCTATTCTGTGGCTTTCCTTTGGAGAGAAAAAGTTGGCGAGCACATCCAACCAATGTGGCACACAAGCAGTGTGGTGCCCTTCCTCAGTGCCCAGATGTCAGGCCAAGAGCTTGGAAACTCTGGATTGACACTTTCACCTCTGAAAACCCACAGCAAAATTTTTATGGACTTCCTGCTCCTCAAGGAAGGAGGCTCCTTGCCTCCTGATTGAACAGCCTACCCATCTTCCCAAAGCATTTCAACCTTTGGTATTCCAGCTACTTTCATCAGCAAGCAGCAGTCACAAATCTAAAGAAAAAGAAAATTATAGGAAAAGAAAAAAAATTAAGTATTTTTAAAATTAAAAAAAAAAAATAAGGAAAGCACCTGATGCAGGCCAGGAGCTGTTGAAAGCAACCTCTCCCTTAACTCAGATAATCTGAGACTTCCATCTCTGCAAGGCAGCTACCAAGGGCTGCCTGGGACTGCTGGCATGGAGGCAAGGGAATCATGGTCCTCTGCCCGTGATGTGAGGCACAGCATGGCCATGTGTCCCCTATTCCCTGGAGTAACAGGTCCAGCTCACTGTCACCTGGGAACCTGTGTTACCCTTCATCCAGTGGAAGAGGCAAATCCAAATTACAGGACTTATCTTTTTTCATATCCAATCTCCTATATTTGCAGTAAAAAGATGGAGTGGCAGGTAGGAACTTCAGGCCATCAGCCCACCTGACCAAATTTCTTCAGCTATGTTGTGTCCTCAGAGTATTTCCCATAAGTGCAGTTTACAGACTGCACTCAAAGACATCCCAAATATGACGAGCCCTGACAAAAATTCACAGAAGAACAATTTTGATCACAGAAGAACTATTTGATCACAGAAGTAAGGCCAAGCTAGGGATGGACTCTCACCATAGTGGAGAATTGGGACAGCTCCAGAGGTGGTACCTGATCTAAACGCGATTTATTACAGCAAAGAACAAAGTAAAGACTGAATGCCTGCTTGGAAACATTCCATGTTTGGAGTCTGTTTCCAAGCTGGGGGACACACAAGGAGAGGGCCAGGGTGACAGTTGTGGGACTAGTATAGAGCTGGTGACAGGGGTGCTGTCATCTGTGTGCCTTGCTTGGGACACCCCTGGGATCACTGTCTTAAATCTGTTCCTCCAGCAAGGAAGAAGTGAGTTTCCAGGGAACTGAGGAGCACTGAGCACAGTGTGGCTGACACATTGTTTGATTCCTGGCAAATTCTGAGCTTGTTGAGAGTCTGTGGCTGGATGACACTCCAAGTGTTGGGACACTGTGAGAGCTCCATGCCCAGGGGAAGGGAGGCTGCATATATGACCACTTTAAATACTTCAACCAATGAAAGCCAGCTTTCATACCAGCAAATGTAAGCTATGTGCTTGGGTTCCTTTTTGTCTAAGTTCAAGTCCACATAATTTTCTGGGTTCAAAAGGTCAGCTTGGTTTTGGTATATTTTGGGGTTGAGGTTCCACTTCCAAGGAAGTGACCTGCAAGGAATCACTGTTAAAAAAGAAAATTACTTGGAGAGGGGAGGGATTAGGGTGGCACAACAAGAAAAACTCACTAAAAACTAAGCACAGAATATTAAAAAAGCCCACAAGATATATACTGCATATGTATCATCCATTCTGCTCCTGCTACCTACTACAATTGTCCATTAAATTTAATACTATCTGGGGTTTCTGTCCTTTTGGACTGGAGCTTTTTTCTGAAAACCAGAAAATTCCAGCAAAGCAGGAATTAAAATGACAGAGAAAGGAACTCAGGTGGAAGGAAGCTTTGGGAAGTTCCACAAAAGTCACAGATGTGGGTGCCACTAGGATTTCCCTGCTTTAAAGAAACTGGGAGGATTGCCAGTGGCACACTTGGAGCACACACAACACTGGTGGAAGCAGCTTCACAATTTCAAGCATAATTTGGTTTCATCCTGTCTTGATTAACGAGGGGTAAATCCCCAACCCTGATTTACTGAACAGATGGTGATGACATGTAGATCGTTGTGAGAAGGAGGTGGTGATGGTCTAGCAGTTTGTTACATTCTTCTTTCTGATAGACAAAAGAGGAACCCAGAGCCCCAAAGGAAAAATACTTATTGAGCAAGGAGGGCTATAATCTAAAGTATTTAAAGAAAAATAAAAACCCATTTATCTATTGCTCTTCTTTAGGCAGCAACAAAGTGCCTACATTTTTCTGTTGAGGAGAGACCTGGCTCATCATTCACAGGGGCGCAGTGTGAGTTTGGCTGTGATCTACAGGGAGTGAGCAATCAAGCCCTAAATGAATGTCCCGTGGTATTTCACTTTGAAAAGAAGCAGGTCGGCCCTATTAGATGTGCAGGAGAATGATTTAAAAGGAAACAAGTCTTTATAAACAAGGATTTCGGTGGAGGGCGAGAATGAGGGGTAGCAAGTCAGAATTTCTCCTGCTATCAATGATCAGTCTAGCATGCACATAAACTGGTGAAGGCTTTCTGAAAGTTTTCAAAAGCATGTAACAGCAAATCCAACCAAAAATCACTTTACAGCACAACACCAGATGAAACCACTGGCTGCTCAGTGGTTTCAGCTCTAGCCCTTGGATCAGCAGCAGGCCCCACAGAGTATTCCACTGGCCAGCTGTACCAGGCAGGAGCTTTAGTGCAAGATCCTGCAAGAGGAAATTCATCCTTCTACAGTCCTGTGACATCTGGGACATTTGTGTTACAGTCCTCCTTGTCAGGTACCTTTATAAATGAGAGGGAAGGAGAGCGTGGAGAGTGCTTGACAAGCTTGAAGTAACACCTCTCTCCTGGGATGTTAGCATCTTTCAGCCTAAAGCAGCTTTGGCACGTTTTTCATGCTGGGTGATGGAGGATAAACCCACCAAATGTGAGGGGAAATTCACAGGAGCTGAAATGTTGTCAGGAGGAATATTCACAGCATTGTGACATTGTGGCCACTTCAGAAAAAGAGACTTGGCTGCTTTTGGAAATGTCTCTTGAACAATAAATATGTGAAATTAAAGTACTGATACACTATTACATCTCCTCCTTTCTTCACCCAAGTTCACAGCAGCTTTTGGTATCGCTGGAAAAGGAAGGGCCATGGCAAGTGTAGTGCTGTATCCACAACTGTCTCATCAGGGGAGCAGCATCTGGGACCACCAAGGGCAGATTTGCAAAGCTAGAGGGGGAAGTTGTCCATGGCAGTGAACTGCTACTTTCCTTCCAGTGACATGGGAAATACTCTTCTTACTAGACACATTGCCTGCGTGGCTTTATTTCACTCTATCTCAGGAAAATTCTGAATATTCTCTTAATTTCACCTGACAGTTGATGCAGGCCCACGATGCCTGCTGAGGATTGAACAGCTGCAGTGACTGTTGACAGCTGATGCTGCCTGGATGGCCTCTTTCATTGACTTTTTGTACCAGGTTGCTCTTTTTTAGTGGTGAAAAAGAAGAGATCTTTTCATGCATGGCTACTCATGGTTAGCATGAACAGGAAGGATGCTCTGAAGGGTGACTTACTAGCATGGGGGAATGCTTCCCTTTTGAAGCAAAATAATTTTTTTTCACATTGTCAGTGATGAAAGCTTAGCCACACACACTTCTGCTGAAGGTAGCTGCATGCTAGAAAACACCAAGAAATTCCCTCACCCACTCAGCATTACTCATTTTGTTACATAATACTTTTTTTTTTTTTCCCCTTTTGCTGTGGATTGGGTCAATAAATACACTGGCCCTTAAAAAGCCCAGCTGTCTGTTGTGCTTGTTTATAGCAAATGCAATTTTGGCTGTGGCTAGTGGGAAGGCACCATGGTCTACCAGTCCCAGCAAGATGGTATGAATACCTTGCTACTGGTTTTATTGCAGCACCCCAGGCCCATGGTGGGACAGTTCACCTCTGGATATTCAGACCTACCAGCCTTACAAAGGCCTTCAAAATCCTCTTGCAGTGCTCACCAGCTCTTGCTGTCCAGAAGGACACAAGTCACTGGTTGCTGTAAGAAGCATATTGTCAAATGTGCTACATTGTTTTAAAGTTTTTTCTAACCCTTTTCTTTCATTTAGGACTTGCAGATGGGAGAATTTATTGGTGATATGAGAAGTGAGATGAAATCCCATTGCATCTCTATGTAAGGCAAAATCCTGTTACATCTCTCTATTGCTACTTGAGCCTTTCCCCCACACTGGTACTGCAGCTGGCTGCCTTGAGAAAGGGGGAAAATTTTTTTAAAAATAAAGAAATGACCATTTGGTGGCCTTAAACTTTTACTCAAAGCACCGAAAGTAAGATCCTGCTGTCACTGAACTGGGGAGGAGTTCCCCCTCTTTGTTCACTGGAAACAAAGTGTCCAGGCCAGGAGCTGCCTGTTGCACAGGGACAGACAGCCCCAGTCCTGCCAGTGCAAGGGGCTGCCTGCTGCTACACTGCCCCAGTAGCTGTGAATTATGAGGTTCCTCTCCACAGCTGCAAGGCAATGACTTTTAAAAAGACTTTTTTAAAAGGACAGACAGCAGCATTTAAGGGGATGCAAACAAAATTCCCTGCTGATACAGTAAAGCTTCTTGAGTAACAGTAAATGCTCCACATAAAATGGCAGATGTATTGGGTTTCTGAGGCACCTCTGGGGCCAGGACTCGCCTGCCACAGTTACTTCCAAGTCACCACAGCACTGACAGCACCATCTGACTGATAGCAGTCCCAGGACACAGCTTCAGTGATGTTGTTCCAAATCCATCTAAACTCCAGCCCAGACCAATATGTGTTTAATGTGTAATGTATGACAGAGACCAGTGCCTAGGTAGTCCAGTCATCCCATGTCTGGGATAGGTGTGTGCTTCCACATCAGGCAGTCAAATAAAGTCCTGTCATGTAGATTCTGGGAAACCTCCAAGACTGGTGTTTATTTTTCACAAGGCAAATGAGGAACATATCATATAGTGTTGGAGAAGCAGCAGGACAGGCTGTCCTCATTAGGAAAAAAGAAGTGTCTGACAGAGAACTCAAGAACATCATTATTGCTGCCCAAGGCTCATTTGGGAATCCATATTAAAAGGGCTCTGCTTGGGACCAATTCTTTCCTTTCCTCTCAAAGGTTCCCTTGAATCAAATTCTCACAATTTTGACACTCACCAGAGATCAAATAGGATCCTTTTAGCAACTCTCAGTCTATTAGTCTCTAGATTCTACTAGTCTCTTACACTTCAAATTATTAACTCACATTTCCAGAGCACAGAGGACATTCAAAGAAGGTCACAGATGCCTTCAGTGCCTTGGGGTGAGGACAGTTGTTGGTGCCACTAAAGAGCACAAGCACAGGATCTGATGTTATACCTGCAGAACTGAGAAAAACTGTTCAGCTCGGTGCACTTTCATGAAGCTCCTCAGAGCTGAAGGGAGAAGAGGTTGTCTGTTCCTTTCACCTCTCTAGTGGACCTGCTCAGGAGAACATCAGAAGTCAGCATGGGCTCATGTAGCCTGAGTATGCAAGTCCTAAATCTTACCATGGAATCACAGAGTACCAGTTTGGAAGGGACCTCAAGTCTCATCTGGTACAACCTTTCTTGGCAAAAGCATGGTCTAGACAAGATGACTCAGCACCCTGTCCAGCTNTTAAAATATCAGTACCAAGTGGACCTGCTCAGGAGAACATCAGAAGTCAGCATGGGCTCATGTAGCCTGAGTATGCAAGTCCTAAATCTTACCATGGAATCACAGAGTACCAGTTTGGAAGGGACCTCAAGTCTCATCTGGTACAACCTTTCTTGGCAAAAGCATGGTCTAGACAAGATGACTCAGCACCCTGTCCAGCTAATTCTTGAAAGCATCCAACACTGGAAAACCCACTACTTGCCTGGGGAGATTATTCCAATGCTTGGTTCTTCTCATTGTGAAACATTTCCCTCTTGTGACCAATAGTAATCTCCCCAAGAGTAACCTATATCCATTACCCCTCATCTTTTCCACATGACTCCTTTCAAAAGGGGGTCTCCATCTTCTTTGTAGCCACGCTATAAATACTGGGACATGGTGATAAAGTCCTCTCTGAGCCTTCTTTTCTCAAGCTGTTTGTCCATCAGGACCAACCCTGGGTCTGGGTAGATCCTAATGTGTGATACAGTCCTGGATTATGTTTTCCAAGATACAAGATACTACACTTCTCCTTCATAAGGTTCTTGTTCACTTGCTCTTTCAATCTATCCAGCAGGGGGGCTCTACCTTCCAAAGTGTCCACTTCCCCTCTCAGTCTGGTATCATCACAAAATTTCATCAGGGTATCCTTGATCTCATCATTCAGGTCACTTATGAGGATACCAAACAGCATTGGGCCCAATTTTCTGTACCAATGCATTCATGCTCCTTCCTCATATTCCTGCTCCACAATATTGGAATGGTGCTCTTACCATTGACCTGTCAAGTGCGGCTCACTGGCAGCTAGTTTGTGTATTCACTCTGGACTAGAACCATCAGTTTGGCCATGTTTTCATTATAGGCTGCTGGGGGGCTTTTTGGTGCACTGAGGTACAATAGTCAACGGAATTCTCCCAGTAACTGTCCTTTTCCTTTCACCTTTCTGATTACACACAATATTAGCCATCTTTTCTGCCCTCTCAGTAATTCCAGAACAAAACCTTTACTCTACCTTGCTGTGTCTTTCTCAGGAAACTTACACAGCTCCTGAAAGTTCCTCCAATTTTTCCTTCCAGCTCCCGTAAGTGCCACTATTTGCTTGTACAGTTTTTCCCTTGTGATAAAGCAGCAGGAAACCAAGAGACCAAAATCAAAGCCTGACTTGGCCTTCCTCTAAAAACATCATTATGCTTTTCTCTTTACCTTCATTAAGCTAGAGCACTACAAACCCCCTTAAGATCAGCTTATCTGTTATGACTGTTCACCTCCAGGGCTTAACAAGCGTGCACCATGGCTGCCCAACACACCAACAGTGACAGAAACTGAGAGTCACTGATGCAAAGCTCTAGAAGGCCATAGGAAAAAGAGAAATTTGATGAAGCCCAAAGTCCTACAATGACTACGAGCTTTTCTCTTCTACTAAATGTTACGTATTATGTTTAAAGATGATCGCAGCAGATACCCGCATAACTCAAATTACTCTCTTGTTCATTGTTCCTGTTATTAGATGTCAGGATACATCACCTTGCTGGAGGATCTTTCGAAACCTTAACTTGGGCTATACTCCATCAGTAGTCTTGTCTAAATAAATAAATAAATTATGACTCCCTAGAGGGGATCTTCATAATCTCTTCCCACATCTAGTTATTACTGACAGGTGGAAGGGAAGATATATCATAGCAGAGGTCTTCCTTTTAGTGACAGCTATGACTCCGCTCCAGGAATGACTGTGTACCTGCAGGGCCTGGCTAAAATCATCCCTGAAATGTGAAACTGCTGTTCCATAAAGCTGCAACAACAGGCAACAGACCACGAATATTGATCACCCTCCTTTGAAGGATGGCCAAAAAGCAAAACTGCCAAAAGCATCATTGACTTCTGAAAATGTGCATTAAAGGCTTATCTTAGGGTTGCACTCAAATGTTTAAAGCTTCCCCTGCAGGTGGTCAGGCTAATCCTCTCCCAAACTGAGCCAGCTCAGCATCACCAGTGCACAATCAGCTCCCAGGGTACGGCTCATGCAGTTTGCCAGTAAACCACGGCATGGGCCTGTCCCAGCTCATCAGCCCTCTGGGAAGCCAGGGCATGCCATGTCCAAGCATGGAACCAGCTGGGATGCACAGCTGGCCACCCTCCTCACTGTGCAGGTTTCACTCTAGGTGATGGAGACATGACCCTATTTATTACCATCTCCCAGGAGAGCACGGCCATTTCACACAACTCCATTGTTGAGTATTTCCTTCAGGCATCATCTTGGCATCTTCTATTGAAATGGGGTTGCTAGCGTGTCATTCCATCCCTTCTCAAAAAAAGTACCCAGCTGCAGCCTAGCACTACTTACAGAGGGCTCCTTCTTGCTTTAATTGCAACCTCTTGTTTAAATTATCCACTGCCCATCCCTCTCCCCCAACAAGCACACAGGTGGAAATTCTCTTGCTCAGAGGTTCACAGTACTTCATGAAATATTGAATTAGAATATAGCTGTTTTAAAACAGCTACTAATGCCTTTCTTCTACAGCCCACAAAGCATTCTTGTAACCAAAGCCACAAAAAAGGAGGTATTTTTAAATGAGCTGTGTGGATTGATTCACCGATTACTGTCTCTTCCTCCCCTTTATTGTTTCCTATCAGGACTGGCAAATCACTCTCAGTGCTCTCAGCAAACCATGCTCTGCCTACTCTTACCTCTGCTATTTCCACAGCCTAGTCCCCACACAAGGTATTTTCAGCTAAATCATCTATTTAAATTTTCAGGTAAATAATCTATTAGTTTCTAATCACCCTAATATACATGCTTCCAATTAAAAACGGATTAAACTGTTCAGCTTTCTTGAACAAGTGATCAGCAGAGAGTCCAGCAACCACCTCCATTCGGTCTTGAAGGGAGAGAGGAAAGCCTGGAGGGACTAATAGGATCCTAATTACCCAGCTTAGTGCTCAAGGCAACCCTGGAGAGGACAAGGAGACTTTGGCCATCAGTAGAAAGACAGGGGCTTCTCCAGTGCACAGTTTCCATCTATTCTGTCTGGAAATTTAAGGTTTTCTTTTTTAACTGAGGTGCTCACAGCAGGCACTGCAAGTTCCCCAACATTGCACGAAATTCAATGTGTTTCGAGGCACTGAAGCTCCCTGATCACT
Organism: Leptocoma aspasia; assembly: GCA_013399835.1. Taxonomy (NCBI): domain Eukaryota; kingdom Metazoa; phylum Chordata; class Aves; order Passeriformes; family Nectariniidae; genus Leptocoma; species Leptocoma aspasia. Next base: position 101,331 of record VXAX01001524.1, on the reverse strand, counting down.
CAGTCTGAGTCCCCACACACTGACCTTCCCTCAGAAATTACCCGAGAGGTGGCACTGATGGCATTTCAGAGTGCAATGCATTCAGAGAAAAACAGCTAAGTCAAGGGGGAGTCCCTTCCTCTGCTGCCTGGAGTTTCCAAGCTGTCTTTGGAAATGAATCAAATTCATGTCTTCCATGAAGCAGTCCAAAAGTAGCAGCAGCAGCTTGGCCAGGGAGACACTGATTTTGTTTTTCATCCAGTTCTCACCTGCCAGAACAGCCTTTAGTAGATATATTCACCATATGCACTTTCTTTCCAGAACAAGAAAATCAGGACAACACTTCTTTTTTCTATCACCATAGCCATATATCCAAAGTACTGTGGAGAATCCCTTTCTTTTTTTAGCCTGCAGACTTTTTCCTGGAGTACATGGAACGTATCAGCACATGCCTCAGGAGCTCTAACCACGTTACCCTTAACTATTCCAAAGCTTTAATTTTTTGCCATGTGCTATTCCTCCTCTGCCTGCCACCCGCTGCTCCCCCCACCATTCTTGAAATCACAAGCACATTATGTATCCCAACCATTTAATTTTTACCTGTGATTTTATGTCCAACCGATGCACCAGAGGGATTCATTTCATCTACGACAGTCACAACCAGAATTGCTCTGGGCCTCTTTCTCTTCACTCCGTTTTTTTCTCATATAGAAATTATGACAGCTGCACTTTATTGTTCATGTTGAAATACAACAAAGGGTTCCTGGGGGAGTAAGATCTCGAATTTTCTCCCATCTACATCCAACCACCATCCTGTGCACCTTCCTATGCAAGTGGGATGAAGGTGTTGGCACCCCCACAGCTCCTTGTCGTGCTTCAGGATCTCTCTGCTACAGATATATTTTAACACCCCTGAGATGGAGGGGAGATAGCTCATTTGACAATACACAACCAACAGTGATGAAGTGCTGTTCACCGGGGGCATCTCAAAGCTGTACCAGGGAAAGTTGCAGCTGCTTCCCCATTTTACCGGGAAAATGAAGCGAATCAGACTGAAACAACTTGTATAATCACACAGCAAATGGTAGGAGATTTGGTAACAGAATCCCCAATGCTGCTCAGTCCAGCATTTTATGGATTAGGCAAAGGTGACAGACGCAGTATGCCTTCTTGGTAAGCCAAAACCACAAGTCCTTTGTTTCAAAAAGGACTATGGAAACTCGTAGCCTGTCTTACTGCAACACTGGTGCTCTTGCAACCCTTTCTGTGCCATTTATGCAATTTGTTCATTATCAGGGAGGTATAATTGTAACAAGAGAAGCCAGCTAGAAATATGTGAGATCTCCCAAAGGAAACATTGACGTATGGTGACCAATCCAGGGAAATGAAGGTCAACTCCAAAAGAAAAGAAAATATTGTAAAGTACATAAGACTCTTTCAGTGGCAGCAGTCTAGAGTGCATTTCCAATGAATTACTTTATTACATTAATACCCACTGGTGGTTATACTGTTTCCCATTCATCCTCCAGACTTATTACCAATGGTTAACTTTATACAGACTTACCCAGCTGAGAAATGACAGAGGTACACTTGCACAGCCTCCAAAAAATATATGCAAAAATATGAATTTTTTGTTTTTCTCTTTTCTTTCCTTCTTTTGAGACACTGAGGGATTTCATAAGCTGTTTTGCAGGGAAAGTCACATGCTGCAGACTTAACTTGCAAAGACATCCAAAATGCAATCCTTGGAAATGTACGAAGTGAGCATGCATATACACAGCCGTAATTCTGACACCTTCAACATATACTTCCTTTAAACACAGGTCAGACTTTTTCCTACTTAGAAATTTTCAACAAAGTCCCATCTTGCCTTAAAATAGAAGGGAATCAAGGAAAATGTTTGCAATCAGTAGTAACCTGCACAGGATGCTGGTCCACCAATGAACATTGCTTTTTGGCATATAAATCAGAAATAAAATATCACTTTTAATGTTTTCAATGACAGGCTCAACACTGTCATGGATCAGTGTTACTTATCCAAAGCATCCAGTGCTGTACAAGAGCCAGAAGGCCACAGAAGATAACATCCAACAGAAAGCACTTCAAGCTTCAGAGAAAACCACCCCAACCATAACAGGACTGTGGGGCTGATAATTCTGTGCCTCTGAAATTTCCTAGCTGCAGGCCTACTAAGATTTTTCTTCCCAAGGGAAAACTTCTCACTTTTCCAAGAGAGATTCTATAAACAATCTCTGTAAACTATATTCTCTCTCAAAACAAGGTGGTATTTTTCTACCCTGTTTTTCATAACATAGAAAATATTGTTTCTCTCACTTAACCAGTGGTAATAGAGAGGTGTTGTTGTTAGTAACCAATCACTTTTAGCATTAGCAAAACACATTATAAAAAGGTGCTCCATTTGTATCAATAGAGCCTTCTGATATTTTAGCCTTCTGGATTGGAGTCTTTGTGTTTCTGTTCATGGGCAACAGGACAGATACAGTCAAAGTGTACTTGTTAATACAATTAAGTAAATCAGCAACCTTATAACAAGAGCATTTATTAATACATACTTACAGGAAACAAATTGTTTGCAAGCCACACACTGGCACTTAACCTGACTCAAGAAGTCTGGGATAAATACTAGTTATTTAAAAAAAACCAAACCAAAACAAAACCAAAAAACGCAAACAAACCCTCACACAGGAAACAAAGGTAAAACAATGGAAGGAGGGGAAGAAATGCAATAAATTGTAACAAAAATCAAATTCCCTGTATTAACTGCTGACAAATTAAATAAAAACTCACTTGCTTCCAGAGAAAGAAGGTAAAAAGGAGAATCAGAACTGAGATTTTCAAAGGGTCCATTTGTAAATGTCTCCTCCCAGGTCTAACACTGCTTTGCCAATGCCTGTATGAATAATGACCAATCAAGCCAACAACCTAAGAACACAGTTCAAGTAGCTTCAAGGTCTTGGTTATGATCTCTCCATTCATAGTTCAATAAATAATGGAGATTACAAACCTGCACGTTCATAATTGTCTCACTTAAAATGGAAACTGGGGTCAGGTCTGGCTGAAAATCCCTCTTTTTGAGGCTGCTTGCAAGTGGGTTTTAGTCCCAGTTTACTGCAGATGTGTTTGCTTCTGCTCATGTGAGCCAAATCTCCTACAACAGCTCAGTCTCAGGACTGAGCTATGCAGCTGCTCAATGGCAAAAGGACACCTCTTGCTCACACTTCATTAATGCCCACTCCTAATATTTACACTAGAAACTACATGGAAAACTACAGGAAGTCACTTGTAGTGACTACAGGAAGTGACCTGTAGCTACTCACAAGCTACTCAGTTTTGGTAAACCGCAGTTGGCATAATTCACTAGAGCAAAGCACACATTCAAATATATAAAGAATAATTTGTTCCTTGGCTGAGGGCAGAATAATAATATTGGACAGAACAGCTTCATGTAGCAGTGAAATAGTTAAGCACAGGAGCTGGGCCACATGGAAAACAAGACCCACACTTGAAGCTCTGCTGGGAACAAAGTGTTAAATTAGCTTTTTCTGTTATGTGCCTCGGGTCTCCAGGGGTATCTACAGAAACACTGCACAGTGCAACATCATCTTCCTCATGCAAATATTTTCTACAGACCATCATCATTCTCCCTCTGCCAATGCAATCTTCTTGAGGAGATGGAAGGACTCTCATAATTTGCTAGCAAAACCAAAACCCCTTATCAGGTTATAAGCACATCTAAGAACATGCAGGTTTGCCCTCTACTTCCCTCAGCCGACTGCATGGTGGGACAGGACTCCAGGAATCAGATCAAAACTGCCACTTTCCAAAACTCACAACAGTTCCATGTAACACCGGAGGGAATGAGATACACAGTCAGAAACAGCAATACAGCACCAGGGTTCTAGCACAATTTTTGCATGTGATTTGGTTAATAATTACCCTCGAAAAGTACTAAGTGGTCAAAAGGAAGATTAAGCAGTAAAGCATTTTTCATTTGGAAACTGCTGTTTTCCTTTAGGCAGAGGAGAAGCCTTCTCTAAAACTTACAAGATATTCCTAGATCAGAAGGGATTATACTTTAAGTATGTTTTCTGTCTCATCAATGTCACAGCACATATATCTAAGACACTGCTGTGGATAACAGATGGGAGAAAGAAGGTAATTGCACTACTAATTTAAGTGTCATGTAGCAGGCTGTATTGAATTTAAAGTCTCTTCACAGAAAGACATGAAGAGGACTGAAACACACATTAATAAAATCCGAGCCATCCCATTTACACTGAAGATGAATGATGTGGTATGTATACATCATTATGTATATGTAATCACATATGTATTATGAAATGTATTTGAACAAAGTATATCTATCACTTCAGAGCTATCTACAGACACATCTACTTTATTCTAGTGGAAGATATTACTGATTAGTTGAATGCCCAAGATTCCTTAGGAATCACTATCCACACATTCCCAATAGTATATAAAATAACAAGTGCTGGGAGAGGAAGGAGAGGGGAAAAAAGAGAAAACTCAAAACACACTGTGCCTGAGCATCTGATTCTGCCTTCATGATACAGGAGTCCCACTGCAAAAACAGTTTAGCCTTCAGCAATGATTGAACTGGCCATGAGATCTGGCTATAATCTGACTGATTATACTTTCAGGTTGGTGAGCTTTTTGGTTTAGGTCTGGATTTTTTTTTTCCAACCGCCCAAATGTTAGAAATACTCTCTTAGCAGAGGTACTGTCAAACCAGAAATTCAGTGAGTTACCTGTGGGAATTTGAACAGGGTATTTTCTCCCTTACACTGTAAGTGTTTTAATGTTTTCCCCTGAGAATCATCTGCCACTTACATCAGCTTCTTCTGACAGACCACTACTGAGAGCCTTGAGCACTGGCAGCCTGAAAACCAGGTACGTTTTACAGCTGATTAAGCCCTAAATCAGTGTGCTATGGAAAAGAACGCATTTCAAAATAATAAAAATGCTGGATTCACCACATACCCCCTTGCAATGACAGGCCAGCAACAATCAGTAAGACAGCAACATGCAAGATCCTCTTGGGAGACTATCAAGAGGTGCTTGTGCTGAAGATTCTTGAACTCACCTGGAAGTAGCTGGTGAAGAGAGGGGAAGTTTCAAGAAGTCTGTGTGCAGGAGAAAAAAGTAATCAAAACACCAAAATGAGCTAGTCTTGTACTCTTACTGTACCTGCAGGGATACAAACAGTGAGTAGAAGCCTTCTGGACACCATTATTGATTTCAAGAAATACAAAAGCAGATCGGGTGTTAACATTTAATTTTATTTATAAAAAAATTGTAGAATGTATTAAATACAAACATTTGGAAAAAGCAATCAAGGCTTCGCTAAGATGCCCAGGAAGAGGAAGACAGAGAATCAAGAAGCTTACCAGATTTAGAGTTTTTGAACTAGTGGAATAATTGCTATAATTTTTCACTGACATCTTTATAGGTGGTGGCCATTATAGCAACCAAAGTTATTATCTCTTTTAAAAAACAGATATGATTTGCCATATCTTCCCACTCAATCACAAAATGTAAGGAAGCAACTTTTTCCAGGTTAAAAAACAGAGTAATAAATACTATTAATGCATTTACCCATTACCTACATTCTATAACACTAGACATTTGCTTATAATCACACATGGATATCAAGTTTAGCCCAAAAAAAATCGATTATACATTTCAAATCTGGATATCCAATAAGGTGTTATAAACTTTATACATTTTCCAGTGAACATCAAAATGAGGACAGTGTTTTGAAGTACAGAAACAAAATAACTGAATGCATCATCTACACTACAAAGGCCAACTAGTAAGAGGTGAATTGGGTCTAATCATGTTCCAGATAGCTGGAAAGTCCTACAAATTGCCACTGAAAGGCTGGTTGGAAGACAAATCATGTCACATTCTCAGTCTGTGTTAGCTCCTCTTCCTCTCTACAAGGCTGAAGGTGAGAACTGTAGCTCTCTCTTCTGCACCCGTGGTAATTAGGGAGTAAACCATCCTTCTGCTCTCTACATGGACAAACCAGATTCAGGTTTTCTTAGACTGCTGTTGTTCTTACACTGCTCTTACCTGCAGTATGCATGACACACAGACCACTACACAAGATGGTAAAGGTGGAGACTGCAGAAAATACCCCTTCTGCCCTTCAAAAAGAGAGAAGCACTTCCACTCACTGACAATATGGCATTCCCTCCGTCTTCCCAGCTTACCCTGTGTCTGCTTTGGAGCTGCAGCATAACGCACACTGATGTTGGCTATATGGCCCTAAAGCCAAACTCAGTTCCAAAAAAATCCTGTTCAGGGGACTGACTCTTTGGAGATAACCAAACTAATTTAAAAAACCAGTGCAGATTAATCTTGGACACATGAAAATTAACAGATATCTCCCATTCTGCCTTGGACGTGTCAGAACAGTAAAAGAACTGCCAACTGACCAGCACGCACAGCGTTACTACTGAAAGGACAAGAGTGCCAGGGGTGTTATAGGATACACAGTGCTGGCAACCAGCTACAGGAAGGACTGGCTGGATACCTGCAAGACTATAGGCAGAATACTTCTGACAAAGCTGCCCTTTGGGGATGGGCTGACGCTGCCCTACGTATCCTATTATGAGTAGAGGGTTGAACAAATGGACCCGCATTCTGAACGTGTGTCCGAGGACATTCTGACCCTGTTACCGAGGAAAACATTTTCCAGTTATCACATCTACCCTCAGAGCACAGCAGGGACTGCCAACGTGGACACTGCTGGGCTGGAATTGTTAACCAGACTATTATTTGCAGATCAACATCTTCAGGAACAGCTAAATGCCTCTCTTACAATCACAGAGCAACTGCTGGATATACCAAACAGGCAGTGGTTCATTTAGATGCAAGCTTGAAAACAAGGGCAGTTCCAGCACTTTTCCCGAATCCAGCAACATCCCTTACTGCAACAAAGGTATGATTATCCTGCTCTCATCGTGCTCAGTACACTTCATGCACTTAGTGCAAGGAGAACCCTGATGCAGACTTGACCTCAGATGAAATGGACAGGTCAGTTCCACCCCCATTCCCTTTTTTCCTTTTAGGCAATTATTGATATGCACGACCCGTATTTCACAAGCCATAATATATTTTTTTAAGATACTTAACAACAGATATTTAACAGCCAGAGTTTACTTGACCCAAAAGCCTTGGTCCCACCCAAAGAATTCACTGCCACCTGCAGGAAATCACATGTAGAGGAATCTTATGAAGCAATGGGAGTACCAAAGAAATTAAAAGAGACACAACAGTCTATTTAGTATACTGACTGCTTCTTACTGAGTGCTCAGCTTTTAGCATGATATACATCACATTCGAACAAATGAAGGGTTTCATTTTAGTTTTCTATTTTGGCTGTTTGGGTGGTATTTTTTATTTTCTAGAATCTTCAAGAAAAGTAGACCTTCCATCCTCCAAGTCAAAGGCAAGAAATCATGATCTTGGCATCAGGGCAACCTCACATTACACCATCAGAAATCAATACACTGCCCAGCATCCCTAGTGACATGTTTGAAGTTACACTCTTACAAGCCCCTCCAGTCAGGCAATGGCTCCATTCCAGAAACACATAATGTTACCAAAAGCCGAGCATGGCCCCTAGTTTCAACCTAGTTTAAAATATATTGTACAAATGCATTCCCATAAATCTGACCACAGCAAAACATATAGTGGTGTTTAAATGGCAGGAAAGTTGAATTCCAACAACTCAATCTTTAAACCAGTGAGAAATATGGGCAATTTTAAAAGAAAACAATAAACTTCTCAAATACAGACATTTGTGAAATATACATGCACACGCACTCTCGCACACACACGCACCCACTTACTTCACTCAGTGTTAGATTAAGATTACACAAGGCAATTTTCAAGGTTGCATTTACAACCAAAATGACAAGAACAGCATTTTTGAGGTAGCTGAAGTCAAAGAGCAAACCACAGCACAAGCAAAGAAACAGGTGCTCGCACTCACACCGAGCCCACTCTTTGGAGACGCGTTATCGTGCGCGCAGGGGGCGTGCGCTGAAGAGGCACGTGTTCCGTGGGGAATGAAGTTCAGCGGCTCTGGAGACGTGATAAACTATTCTCCAGAAAAGCTCATGTTGGGAGACCAGATGCACAGTCAAGGGACCACGGCTCAAATCACTGCACATCAGCTGAGCTGTGGTAACAGCCTGGGCGCTCTTGGTCTGTGGCAGCTCTGCCGACAGCTCAGTCTCACGGGCACTGAAGCAAGGACAACTGTGGCGGTTGAAGGTGTTATTACTCAGAGCTGTCTGCCCCACTTCTCTCCTAGATGCCACTGCTGGGGGAAAGGGACTTGGGCCCCTGTCTCACCTGCTCCAGCTTTCAGCTCAGCACTCAAGTTCACGCCCACCTCCACGCTATTACTTGCCAATGGACTGTGAACAGGAGCAGCAGAGACACAGACTTGAGTGCCCTTCTGCAGGTGCAGTAACACCTTTGCCGCACTACGAGTGCAGAGATGCCAAACTGCCACAGCTTGAATCACCAGACTTCATCTCTCCAAGCCCTTTGCTAGCCTACAACAAGAGGAGTTGAGCTAACCTCACAGCAAATGCCAGGCAATGTGGGCAGAAAGGGATATAGATGTGGCTGGCAGACAAACTGCCTCAGCCACAGTTACTGGATCCTGTCTCTGGGCATAAACAGAGCTTGATCCTGCCCGAATTACGAAACTGTGTGAAACACACTCATACACACACACACATAATGTCATCAAGAAGCTTTCTATAAATCAACAGTTTGCATGGTTTACTGTTGAAAGTCTTGAAGATGGGATGGAAAACATGGCAAGATGTTTTGCAAAAGTAGAAAGAAAAAAAAAAATCGACCTCTTGCTATTAGGTCTCTGTTGTGTAGTTGCTGTATGACAGTGACGGCACAGATGAGAAGTTGTTATTCCACTGCCTTCCTCCAGTAGTCTGATGCAACTCTGCCTGCTCTTTGTACTTGCTCAGAAGATTTTTGGCTTCTTGCAGATCCTGAGAAGAGTTTTCCCCATATTCTTCTTTCAGCCACTGCCTGAACTGGAGAAATTGAAAATACATATACAAAATTATGAAACAGTAACATGAAATTGATGGAGAAGTAATCCTTCTTCCTGTCCTACAGAATTTCAATAACCTTTAGCATCATACACAGATTTTAAAAAAGCACTCCAAATATTGCATGTCCTTTAACAGCAGCACAGAATGCACAGCACAGGAACACACATTTGAAATCACTGAGACTCCTTTCATCTCCTGAAATGACACATCTGTGGAACAGCTTGGCTGACTGGATTAATACAGAGTAAGGAACACCTGCTGGGAAAGGACATCCTGGACTTAAAATCTCCCTGTTCCTGCTGCATACACAAACAGTAAGAGGAATTAGCACAGAAGCCAATATGATCAGCCAACTTGCCCAAGTCACAACAGGCTGCAAGAAGGTTGAAGATCAGAAAGTGAACCACTCTTACAGGTTTTTTATCTTGAACCCACAAACACCAGTAGTAAAAAAATGTAGTGTTGATATCCTAATAGGTGTCTTCTAGGAAGAAATAGTCCACAAGGTTTACAAGCTATAGAATAGGACCCCATATGTTACTGATACAAATGACTGAATATGGTACATGGTAACATATGTACCAGGCCCAGCTGATGGTCAGTCCAGCTCTGTATCCTGCCTTGAGAGTAACCAACATAAATGATGAGGAAAGAATCAAGCAATGGCAGAGCAATAATGCTGGGACCTTTTCCCTGGCCATTTCCTCAGCTTGCAGAAATTTTCAGCTCAAGTGCTTTCAGAGGTTGAAGCAGTATCTTTGTGTTTGATAACACTAATGAATTCTTTTGCCATGAGATCTCATTTTAAACCCACTTTTTTTTTTTACCACAAGATACTTGTATGCCAACAAGCTCCATAAGTACATATTGTATAAATCCCCCACTCCTTTGCCTTGATTTGGACCTGCCAACAGATAACTCTGTCTCATAGGAAAGAGTGGAAATTCCACACGTTCACTTTTTCTATCCACTCGACTCTGACACTTCTTTGCCTGTTGGAGAATTAGAGTCCAGCTGAGGACAATTCCAGCTGAGGAACTGTCCAATTCCTGACAATTTTGTTGAGCTTACCTGCAGAAGCAGTTAGTAAACACAGATTCCAACTGTTGTGCCCCAGTGGGGATAATATTAATTTTCCAAACCTTAACCTTCATAGCTTTGTTCTGTTTGGGGCTCATGAACAGCTTGATCCATAAAGACCATTTACTAGGACATTGGGAGACAAGACCTCAACATAGATACTTCCTCCTGTTCCTTACAGAGGTCCTCAGGCAAATCTGAAGCCTCAGGCTACCATGTGGAAGCTTGGAACAGGTGCAAACTACGTTGTGACCTTAGTGACTAAACCTCATCCTATAAGACCAAGATCTAGAGGACAACATTCCAGAGAGCCCACAGGATACCACCACCCTTCAGTGGCACAGCAAAACACCTAATGCTGCTGAAATCTGAAAGAAGTTCACGCCCTTGGCAGATGGCATCATTCCACTGAAATCAGGTGTGTAAACAGACACCTGCTAAGGATGTGGTTGCTCTTAAGAGACAGTAAGAAACTACAGCCCAGCCAGTGAATACAGGTGGATACTTCTTTTTGCAACCTACTGCCTCCCCCTCAGTGAATAAAGACAGAATGCACAGTCCATGGTGGATGAAAAAAGAGAGACGTTACTGTCTTTATCAGGCTATTTGCATACAGCCTTAATTGTCATTGCTGTTATACCAAACCAATTAGAGTAGAAATGACTGTAAGAGAGGAAGGAGACAAGTCTGGAAAGTCCCTCTCTGACTTTTGGCTCTTAAAAATCAGTTATTCTACCATTTACACCAGTTCCAAATGACCCAGGAAACATTCAGTTAAATATTAAAAAAACGCAAATATTTACAGTTGCTAACTGCATCATGCAAAACAAATGGTAATTTCTAAACTCTGAGCTTTCTGCAGCAGAATGACAGGGATGGAATAAAAAAAAAACAACATCCTTTGTCTCATGTATTTTGCTTTCTGACTTTGGTTTGCCTGCCTTGTTGTTATTTTTAATAAGCGCAACAGGCACAAAAGCCCACACAACAACAACATGCTGAGCAATGGAAAATGGAAGGGACAGCCACAGTAGGTTGGTAACATAAGTGGAAGTCACCAATCACCCACAGGGAGCAGGTCTTTTGCGTAGGATGAGGTTTTTTTGGAGTAAGAAACTAATTTTTGTTTTATGAAACCCCTTTGGCAGTCCTACTCTTCCGTTGATTCTCCTAGTCCTACAAAACCCTCAAAGGCTAATAAGAAAAAAAAGAGTCAGATCTGAGGCTGCCCTAAACATCACAAAATGTATTAAGTCTTAGCCACAGAAGGTGGGAGGGGGGTCACAACACACGAATCATGAGGACTTAGTTTAACTCCTGGACATGAAAGATTTGTGATGATGATTTCTTTCCTGCTTCCTATTCCAAATGAATGTGTAGAGGGGGACCCACCACTTTTATGCAACTGGTAGTTGCATATAGGTTGGCCTTTTTGCTATGTTCTGAGAACTCACCCTTTACCTTTTACCCCTCTAAAGGTATTAATCTTGAACTGTGTCTTAGTGCACATGAAGTAACCACTAGATTGACAGCACAGTTGGGCAGGAGGTGTTTAGATGCTGTCCTTCATCCCTTCTCCCATCCAGCATTCCCTGGTACCTGCAGCTCTATCTGTACCTCCTTCATGGAACAGGCTGGGTTAAGAAGCCATTCCCTCAAAGCAAAATCAGGGAGTCAAATAAACCACACAGACCATAAAATAATGAGAAGTAGCCCATGATCTGACTTGGAGCTGTGTTTCACAGCTCTTTTTTGTAGTTCATTTACCTGATCAACATCGTGTTTTTCGAACTCCTGTAGCTGTCTCTGGAAGCCCATGTTTGGATTGGCACAGGATCTCGCTGCACGGACAACAGACAGTGCATCTTCCCAGCCAAAGTCTGTGATGGTCATGATGTAGGCAACCACCAGTGTGACACTCCTGGAGACACCTGCAAGGCTGCATGGGAACAGGGGTGCAATACACTGAAGCAGTGCTGTACTTCACCTGTCACAGCTAAAAGCATCACTTCTCAACATCACAGACTGCTGTGATGCTTAGCATGAGGAAGAAATATTATAATATTTGAGTTAAATTGTTTTGGTGCTACTTTCTCAAATGCAGCAGAAAAAAATCCACATGATCAAGAAAGTGGGTTTTGAGTGATAATTCATATGAGACTGGAAAGGAAGAAATAAGCATGAAGTAGTCACAAAAGCAGGGGACAATGCAGACGTTTTAAGCTAGATCTGTGTTTTAAAAAGGCAGAAGTAAGTCACCCACTTTCTTTCTTCTGTTTATATAGATCAGAGCAGTGAAATAAGACTGTTTCCTCTCCACCATGAATAAAGGCTGAAATTTCATGGGGCCAAAATGAATTTTAACTGAACCAATAAGAGGTATATATGTCTGGTTGCTTGAGTTCCTCTTTCTGTTATCCACTGCATTGTGCAGCTTAAACTCTCAGGACTCCAGTTTCCCCAGGTGAAAAGCTGGGACAGAGTAAGAATCATTCATTATGCCTGGTTGGACAACACTGGACAAACTCAGGACTATTTCCATTGAGAGTATAAAGAATGTGTTAGAGTTATATTTACCACAGTAAAAATAAAGAGTTACCGGTCTCTTTCACCATTTTATGTTTCTGAAATACTTCACAAATTTAAATATATGCTTTTTAAAACTCTATCATTATTCAGACTGCTTATTCCTGTTTTCCATACACCAAGACTGACCAAATGGCTCACGCACAGCCCTGTCATGAGTCAATAGCAAAGTGAGGATTTATACTCAGGGCCTGTGTACAAGTCCAGTGTTCAAATAATGAAATGACTCTTGATTCCAGATATAGACTCAGATATGTCCCTTGGACATACAGCACAAAGACCACATCCAATAGCAGAGAGCAAGAAAAACCCAGGGTGGGATTTCCTTTTCCATTCTTTACAGTCCCAGGAGCATCTCTCCAATCAGGGTCTTGCTATTAACAAATGCAACATTTGAATGCTTCAGCAGTTTAAAGAAAAGAAAGAGGGAAAAAATTCAATTTCTGTTCAGACAGGTTTTTTTTAACAACTCTGAAGTCACCAAAACAGCTGTTAGAGAAACTAATCAAATTATTAGGATTATGGAAATTACATTTAGAAATACAGTGATTAAAATGATGAGAAAAAAATAATATGTCTCCAGCCAACACATTCCTAGTCAAATAAATCCTACAAAAATGTTTGATAGGAGAAGGTCAAGAAGAATTTCTTGGGCTCCTTTCATCTCCAAGTAGCTGCCCACCCCAGAGACTCGAAAGTCCTAGCATAAGGCTTTAATAGCATTTGCAAATCTTCTGGGGCTTTTTGAATAAAGGGGGCAAGAGTCCAAGAGGATTTTGCTACAGAGGGGAGATGACCACTAATTTATTAAAATTATGAGCATCCAAATCAAGGTAGAGAAACCCCTAAAAAGTTCTTTTTGTGAGCAGTATACATACCAGTGAACTAAGCAGCCTTCACCTGTGAGCCGGCACTCATGGATAAATTTGATGCTCTCTCTGAAATGCCTTGCTCTGAAAACAAAAGCAGAAGAGGGATAAAGAAAGTGCTGTATTTAGTAAAATCACTACTTAGAAAGGGAGAAATATATCCGAAAGCTCACTTCACACTGTTTCTAGAATTTAGAACTGAATACGGGTCTTACAAAGTAAGTTATTGTCTGCCAATGAAACACAGAACTCACTGGCCTAAGTTATCCGCCACTCTATCCAAGTAAGAAACTGGTATTTTAGGCACTACAGTGTGATAACCTTTATTGTGATGATTGTCAAGTCTGTATTTCAGTTTGTGTTTGATTCTTCTTTAAAGCAGTGACTTGACCTCACATGTCCGTGTGTGCTCAGATGTCAGATGGAACTCAGCACAACTACATGAGCAGTTCTCCAGACATAATGTCTCTCACAAAGCAACACTACCTGCTACCCAAACTTATGCTTAACTTTAACTCTATCTCCTCCTTCAAGCCATGTGCTAGGGCATATCTAAACATTAAGACTTTCTCCTTGGCTATGTGAAATCACTCCCTTTTGTCTCTGCTATGAAAAATTCTCAATTCAAGCCCTGTTTTCTTTACTTCCTTCCGGTCTTCTCCTTTCAGACAGCAGTACCCCTTCTGCCCATATTCAGAGTGTCAGCTGATAGCCCACCTGTTTTAAAGCAGCAGAGGAGAAAACGTAGAGAAGACTCCGTTTGCAAACTTTAGGGTTTATAATCTCATTATCCTTTACACATGCCCCTTTCATTTTAAGTGGAGCATAGTGAAGGATAGCAAGTGGGCAGCTGTCATCATCTGAGTGAATACACAGCACTGCCTCTTTGCATCCCAGTTCCAAGTTGCACACCCCGCCTTTCCGACTGCGAAGCCTTTGGCGCTGCCTGCAGCTTACCACAGTGGCAAGCAGCACCTCTTAGTTCAACAGAGCTGGAGTTCACTGTGGCCTTGGAGTGCTCTTGCAATTCAAGCTCACAAGCAGGAGCAGTGTGGGCAACAAGGGCAGAGGAAAGAGGTTCTTAGGGGGCAGTCATTACCAGGCCTGCTGGCAAGGGCAAACCTGAAAGCACATTGCGCTCAACACCCATGAAACACAACGTCCTGTATTCAAGATGTTTCCCCTTTCTGGGTGAATATTATACCACAAGGGTAAGAGAAAAAAAACCTCAGCCCAGCACCAGCAGCCACACAAAAAATCAGGAATACCCACACAAAAGGAAGCTTCCCTTCCTGCCTAACAGTGCAGCTGCTGATACTGTAAACACTCCTGACCTGAAGGACAACACTGATGCAACAGAGTGTCACTGCCTGCAAAACTTGCAAAGACAACCATATCTAACTGGAATAAACAAAAACAAGATCCCAAAGCCTGGGACTCCCTCTCCAATGCAGTTCCTGCGTAACTGGGTACAACATGGAAAACAGAGCTAGAGAAGACCTCAGCCGCTTATTTGGAAAATCTCCAGGCACAATGCAATCCCAAGCTTTAGGACAGCAGGTCAACTCAGGGTTTTATGTTTGTCAAGGAACTGATGAAGTATGTGGGATAACTGAAGATAAAGCCTTACAGATGCATGTGTACTCAGACTGCCACGCCAAACCACTGTCGCTGGCTGAGTTCTAACAAATCATGGTGCTCAGCTCTGCCAGGGGAGCACAAGAGGTTTCACATAAACAAACTTAGATGACAAACGAGATCTCTGGCTATGTATTGCAAGAGGCTTTGCTACTGCACAATGAAGAGCTTAGCTGAGATTGAAAGCATTCACTCATATGCAGCTTGGTTAGGTCTGTATTGACAACCTGATCTTCTCATCTTTTCTCTTTCTCTCTAGAAAATCTGGCCAGGAGGGCAGCTTCATGCACCAGTGAATTAGTTTCAATGGCCTCACACAAGTTTTGGTAAGACACTTCCAATACTCTGGTTTGAAAAATATCTGTGACTGAGCATAACACCTTTGCAAGGTACTAAACATCGTGAACTCCATTCACCCAGTTTTCTTCACCTTTACTCACTGCTGATGCTCAGTCTGCTGACGTGCTTTCAAGTGTGTTTACAGGCATTAATGAAAATGAGAAGAGAAATAGTCACATCTAGAATTAGTGCTGCTCTATAGCACCCTGGCCCCTCCTCACCCTGAGCCAGAGAAAAGGAGGTATGCA
This sequence comes from Leptocoma aspasia, assembly GCA_013399835.1. NCBI lineage: Eukaryota > Metazoa > Chordata > Aves > Passeriformes > Nectariniidae > Leptocoma > Leptocoma aspasia. Next base: position 85,449 of record VXAX01001524.1, on the reverse strand, counting down.
CTCCTCCACAACCCTATTACATCAGGGTGTCTCCTGGAGCCAGCAGACACAGTTGCCTAAACTCATTTTCAAAGTTATGGTAAAATCATGTTAGATGAAAACTAAGATTGAGGACCAGTTAGCTGTGTTGCAAGTGCCAGACACAAAGAAAAATGGCAAGTCTTACATTAACCACAAAACAGTTGACTATCATCTCTAACAGGAAAGCACTTGACAAATGCGTTGATTTGCAGCCCATTTGTTGGACTTCAGGACAATTTATTACATGATATCTGGCTCTTGCATCTCCCAGCTGAAAGCTGGGTCCTGAACTGCATCATCTTCACAGTGGGGAAAACACCACAGGAAGAACCACCAGTACAACGCCCCTACCAGGATGCTGTAAAAGTTATCTAAACTTACGCATTAGCACGCTGCATAATTCAAAACTAGACCAAGAGCAGAGTTACGATACCAGAGCTACATTTTCATTCGTTGCTAGTTAGACTCCTACAAATATTTATAAAGGTTAAAAAGACAGCATCCAAATCAGATAGGATGAAACATCTTGATGTTTCTTTCCTTTGGTGATGTAAAAGAAAAAAAATCTTCCAAAATGTTCTCCTCTTAATAGGTCATCTGGCTTCTGTATTATCACCACTAACCACCTGACTTGGAGGTTAATTCCTTAGAAACAGGCAGCCAAAGACAATTAACTGGAACAGGGCAGGAAGGGAAGATTTTATTTCTATAGAAATAACTTTTTAGTGATGAGTTCTATAGAAGATGACATTTCTGGAGCAGCTACTGGCCCAAGGTAAAATTCTCACAGACCAGGGGAAACGTTGATTTAACATCTAGGAAGTACCTTGAGTCTGAAAAGCAATTGCTTTCTTCCTATGCTTGCTAGGGGCAGAAGAGGCGGGTAACATAAAGCTTTTGAGACACTTCAGTGAACACCCACAAGCTAACAGGGGAATCCCTTCTGTATTTCCCTGGCATGTCATCCCGCTGAGGAAAAGAACTCCACTAAACAGGTTTTCTAAGAGTAAATGTGCATTATACACACAAGAAAACAGAGGTTTCCTTCAGAAAAACTGAGCTGAAGTGCATTAAGAGCTCACAGTCCCAAAATTGAGTGGGTAAAAGGCTTCCAGTTGGTCCTCACTGTTGGGAAACAGACAACAGAGCAGTGTGCACCCTGTCAGTTGTGGCTGTCAACCACGGCTAAGAGAACACAAGGACCTGCAATACAGGATGCTGCTTGGCTAGTTGTTTTTTTCTCCCTAGAAAGAAACCAGCAGAATCCCTCTTTCAGAAGAAGAGGGTAGACACGCAAAGATGTTGCAGAGGGACCAATTCCCTTTCCTGTTTCCTACCTATCCCTCCCTCCACAGTGGGCACAGGCAGTATGGTTAACCACTCCTAGATAAAACTACATAAGGCTGAACAAAGACAACTTCCTCTTGCTTCCAGAAGACTGCATGTGCAAAGCAAGGATTGGTGCTATTTATGAGCATCGTGATTTGATTTTACTTGAAGCCCTGGACTGTATAAAGCAAAAGAAGAAAAATCGGTTACTCATCAAGTTTTATTTTAAGTGATAGAATGTATCAGTATTAGAAGTAATGACATTTGCTTACAACCACCTGATACCAAAGCAAGTATTTTAGATGCCTGCAGCATAACAGAAACAATACTCATGCAAATATTCTACCTTCTTTCTGGAGCCTTAAGAGCCTTGGTACTGCCCCAGACAGCTCAAGCACAGGAGCTGTTTTTTCAATATAATTCCTTAATATTTAACAGAGAGGGAACTGTACATTGGAATAATGTTCATCATAAATGCCATCCTTTCTCTTTCCACTCCCAACTGATCTCTATTAACAAAGGAAGCAGATTTAGAAAACGTTGTCAAAAATGCTACATACATCAAAATGCCAATGAACAATTAATGACATGTGAATGTTTTCCTCTAATCTCATATTAGCTTTCCTTCCCAAAAGGATATTTCTTTAAATTCATTTATTTTTATTTTAAATATTAAGGCCATGGAAGTTATCTATGACAAAGGCAGCTAGCTGTCTGCCTTCTCATTGCACATCTGAAATTTAGGGGATTAGGGTGTTTTTTATTGCGGGTGGGGTGTGGTGCTTTTTTTTTTCCCTTCCCCTAAAATCATGACAGAAATGCAGAATGAAAAGGCAAATCATCACATGTCAAGTGCCACACTGGAATCTTTCTAGAGTATGAGAAACACATGCTCTAAAAATATCCCCCAAAAGCATCAGCCAGAATATTGCTGTGATACAAGAGAAAAGCAGTGCTGCACTTCCTTCCGTACCTACCAGGCCTCTTTCCACTACTTGTTTCTCTACCAAAACTTGGTAGCAGGATGTGGCTGAAACCCCCCTCACCTCTCCCCAACATAAACAGTGAGCTCTAGAAGAAAGAGCTGGTCACCATCCAAGTTCTTTTGTTTTGATTTCTCTTTGGAATCAAGACTTGCTATGCTCAATTAAAACCAGGGTAAGTCAATTAGCATTACGTGAACTTTAGCAGAGATGAGAAAGAGCAAGGCTTGGACACCCTAGTTGCAGTACCTATGTCCTCAAGGTGACAGTCACTGCAGGGCAGAAAACTCCCTGCCATGCCAGCTTATACTAAGAGCAGCAGGGACTTCTGAGGCAGGTTCAAGAAGTCCCCAGCAGATAGTTGCAGGGGTAGTTTGCACACGGGGACTTTGTTTTGAAGGCCCACTGTGAGGAATTTTTTTCAACCCTTGAGGCACCAGGCTCCAAACCTTTTTCAAGTATTTTGTTTTGTTCATGGCTGCAGTTGGCACTAAAAAAAAAAAAAAGAGGAGCCAAACACAAAGATTTACAGAAACAATGGCTAGAATAAACTGAATTAGGCCCAGACTCACTAAGGAACTCCTGAAGTTTAAGGCCACAAATGAAGAGTGTTTACACACTGAGCCTCCTACAAACACACACAAAAAGCAGGGTGAAATGAAGTGTAACTGTGTTTCCTTAATGGATTAAACCCCGCATTTGTGTAACACTCATTACAGATCAGAGTCAGAGCTTTCAGCGAATTTTAAAATAGGCATCATGGTACCATGGGATTTCTGGGGTTTTGTGATTTATTTTTGAAGAATACTTACAAGTTCTGTGAGGGTGAATCAGCAGCAGGAATGCACAGATACTTCATTCCCTGTGTAAAGAAGCAAAAAGGTATGAGAAGAAAAGATTCAAGTTAAACACATTCATCCAGCACAGCACAAGTCCTGCTCTAGTCTATGCTCTAGACTGGTGGAATATTAATGATTTTGAGGAAGCAACACCATTGTTCAGACAAGCAGATATCATCTCTGTACAGTAAGATTTTAAAACACTTGCTTTCACGTTGCTAAGACACCAGCATATAGCTTAGTCATGCTTCTCCCAAGGCTCAATAGTGAGCTTTTTGAAAAAGGAGCATCTTTACTAAAAAGATCTAAACCTCTTTCTGAAAACACAATTGTTTTTACATTTCTAGGAAAATGAAGATGCCTTTTCTCCTGCCCTTCCCGTTCTCTGAACAGATGTTATAACCTGAAATTGTGATATGCAGTTTCTTTTAAACTCACACAATTATTTTTCTTTATGCAGTTGATAAACCAAACAAATTATTTCAAAGAAGAAACTTGTCTGTAGTATGGATTTTGTTTTTTTATTTTTGGAAACCTTCAAGAAGGACAACCATAAAACTCATACTTTTCTTCCACAAAGTTAGCCTCTCTTTCTTAGTCAGCTATCATAATAAGTTACAAGATTGAATAGGGAAGTTAGATAACCATTTCTGATGCATTAAAAATGTTACTGGATATATTTAAAACAACATATCTATAATCCTATGCTACTGCTTTGCATCGTCAACGCTCATTTCAACTGTCATTTTATTTTCAAAGTTTTCTTTACTCCTATGACTGTTAAGAAATAGAACACTTCTGAAAGCACATTTAGCTGTCTTCTCAAATAGGACTTCCAAGAATACAATCTGCAGCTCAGACACACAAAAACTACACTATTCACTGGAAGTCGTTTGAATTATCTCAGATGCTGAGTTATGAATTCTTCAGACGCACTTGTGAAGATAAGAATTCAAGCAAAAGGGTCATTATAAAATGCACCTATAGCTATCCTTTTTTAACGATGCACACGCTTGTAATAATCCCACATGTCCAACACACACATGGAAAGTTGCACATTTATGTACAAGAGATCCTTTGCCAACAAGGTGGAACACAATCTGCACTTAACCAGGCATTTTATTTGCCAGCTGGAGAAAGAAGAGGAATTTTCACTGCTCAAGTGTGTGGCTACCTGAGGCAGCATCATCTACAACCCCTTTGCTTTGCTGGCTCAGAAACCCCTCCATATTTCCCCTACACATACGTTGTTTCTTCACTTGCCATTGCACAAAGAGCAAGCCCTTTTACAGGAGATCCTGACCCCAGGACAATGACACACCTCTGCAAGGCGCACAAACTTCACCACTATGTCAGAGAGATTGTGGGAAACAATCAGAAACAGCCAGAAACATTGTGGGAAACCAGGAGGGCTCCACAGCCAAAAGCTGATCCAAAACAATTTGTATAGACACACTAATTTAGAAAGATAGTGTAGCAGCAATAGTTATATTGATAGGCTGCTGAGCCAAGAATAATTAATTATATTGACAGATTAATTAAGATAATAAGCATTTGTATGACACATCTGAGAGGTTTATCTTGGTCACTAGTATCACTTCAAGTCAGTCACTCCAGTAAAATGAGGGCCTGAGACCCGAAAGTAAATTTACATGCTATTCTTTCCCCATGACCTCCAGCAACTCCATACCACTGAAAAATTGAAAATTGAGGGCAGGAGATGGGTTAGCTGAGGAGTGCAGTACATGCCAGAAGGTTCGCTCCTCCAGCACGCACTGACGCAAGTCGTTCTGCAGATTTCAGAAGCCATGGCACATGCTGAGTGCTTTTCACAGGCTTAGTGCAGAGGGGCTTTCAGATCGTGTTCACTCTAAAAGCAGAAGTAGCACCAGCACAAATTTAAGACCTGCAATGTTCCTTTTTTTGTCATGGCTGGTTAGTTCCAACTACTGCAAGCAAGTATGAAACCAGCCTCTGAGAGACCACACATGGTCCCAAATGGCTCATCCAAAGCCTGATCCTGGACATCTTCAGCACTTAAAACTTCCAGTGAAGCCCACAGCACACTTTCCACTACCGTGCTTGCAAATGCTCAGCATCAGCCTTTAGCTTTATTAATAAATCTTCTCAGAAAGGAGATGGTTTAAGTTACTGGAATTTGGTATCTTGACTGATGTATATCGCCTGTGTTTTTGGAAGGCTGTGGTGATGGACTCCTCCCTGTGAGGAAATAATCACACACTCAACTCAGAAATAGTTACAGGTGGGATTTCAAAAGTACCGTGCAGTGACCTAACCCATCTCCCACAAAAATCAACAGTGAAACTCTCAGCAACTTCAAGCCACTCCTGAGGATCCCACCCTACCATCTAGTTTTGCTTCTTCTGGTTGAAATAATAACTATAATAATAGGACCAAATATAATTCATCATAATTGCATACTTGAAATACAACATCACCACAAGATTACATGAGGCAGGTATTCATACATGAGACTCAGGATTTTTTGTGTAGATATTCCTACGCTGATTGCTGGTTTTAGATTTTCCTCACACATGCTGTATAGACTTTCTTTTTTTTAAACATATCAGCAATAGGAAGACACTTAATAGCTGAACCCTGCTGTTTGTGACTCTTTTTGGGAAAAAAACCTCCCATGATCATAATATTTGTATATCTGTGCCGCAAGACACAACTGTCTTTCCTGCGCCCTGCAGGTACCATCGAAGAACTGTCCCAAAGGGACCTTTCAAACAGAACAGTTTATGCCAAGCAAACAAACAGCTACCTGCAACATTTAATATAGGGTACTAGCATGCAAGAAAGACAGAAACACCACTATTTTCTTACCTAGCAGTTTGTTTGCCATTCTCAAACTGCAAAGCATAAAATGTTAGGTGGCAACAATCACTGGAATAGTGACTACAATAGAGTAAGCTAAATCAAAGACTGTTGAAGCCAGCTTCTTGTGAACATTTCAACAGGCTCCAAATTGGTCCCTAGTCATCAGTTTCATTAAATAAACCTGAATCCAGTTGCAGATGCAATATCCCAGGTTGAACCAAAACTGCGTATTAATAAGGATGGACAGACAAATACAAATTTTACATCAACCATATGGAAATCTTTATTTACATCTTTTTAAATTAAGGACACTTTGTTCCCTAAGAATGACAATTCTGTAAAATTATTCAGTGAAGGAAGGACAGAACAACTCAAAACAGGTATTGTGCCACTTCACCTACACACACTAAATTAGGTGCTACAGAGCAGCTACTCATTTCAGAACGTGGTATTTATTCAAAACAAAGGGAAAAGCTTGCAAAGCATAAAAACTGATGAAAAGAGAAACACCATTTAAAATCCTATACAAAGTAATACATGCCCTTTATTTATTGAATATTCTTGCATATATATTGTTATTCAAACATTTCTTAAGCTGACAGCTATGTCAGTCATGCTTTATCTCTCTAAACACACTTTTCCTCAGAGTACCCAATTAAAATCTATTGATCCAGCCTTTTTAATTACACAGACTCTATGTATATTATTAGGTAATACAACATCCCAAACATATGGAATGGGTACAGACCCAACCTCCTAGGGCAATGAGATGCTGAACACAGCGTTTTTCTGCTCATCTCAATTCACTACTACTTTCCACTTGTTACTTTGAAATCACTGCTCACTCTCCTTTCTCCATCAATCATCTTTACCACCAAACATCCCTGCCTTCCAACACACATCCCCCCCCCACCCCAGACTTTTTGCTTATTACTTACATGGTGATCCTAACTGATGCCCCCATCAAATAAAAGCAGTGCTTCCATTTCTTTTGGTTATTTAACCTGTTAACATTGCCCCAAAAAAGTCAGTAAAATAAAATATAATTTACTTCTTTGTTTTCTGTTTCAGCAGAGTAACCACCAAAACTAGATTTCTCTCGTAGGCCCTGAAACTGAGTGCTGCAGTTAAACCGGTACAGTGAGAGCTAACAAAACTATGGCAAGTATTCAGATTTCAAGATTGTCAAAGCTGAAACAAGGGAGAGTTAAGTAAAATTTCTAAAATTCACTGTTATTTGAGAAACAACAACACTTGTGCAATTTCATGACCGATTTTGGAATTAATAAGCCAGTTCTGCTGCAGTTTAATGCTGCAAGGCATTAAACCAGATTTCAGGTGCATATGTATATATGCAGAAGCTTTATACTACAGTCAATAAGGTATTAATGGAATTCTGTCAATATTCAAATTTCTAATTATTTTAGAGGTTGATCTACTAAGGTTGGAAACGGAACAGTTATGTCACATTTGGAAAAGTCAGTAAGACTAAAGAACAAGACTTTCCCAATATCATTAGCTTCTAAAAAGATAATTACATCTTTGTTATTAAATCCAGTATTTCATTCAGAGCTCAGGAACATAACAGTCCAGTACAAGGAAAACTCTGTTTTTATTCCACTTAAACAGAATCTTATTTTTAAAACTCCAAATTCATTTTAACTAAACTTGTAAAAACTGACACTTGGGGTTTTTTGGAAGAACTTGCAGAATTTTGCAGTAGCAGAATGACATATCTGTAAGTGCCAAATGTCAACTAATGGGTCAATGACTGAAAACAGGACCTTTGCAGAGCACACACAAATTCAATTGTACAATACTAAGAATTATTCCAGCTCTGAACCAGATAAAGTGCAAAAAGTACTGTAAGACAAATGCAGCACCTACACAGACAGCTGCTCCTTTGCAATGATCCAAGATATTCTGAAGTAATTGAGAATGATAATCAATTTGATTACATCTTAATTATACTAATACATGTTTTATATATGAAAGGAAACTGTCCAGTGATTCTTATATAAAATGAGAACTCACAAAACAGCTTGCATGAGCATAAGAAGGACTAAAAATGCTACTCATTATTTCATGTTCAGTGGGTTTTCCAAGTAATGTTTTTACAGACATTTTTAAGACATCATCTCCACCACTGCTGTACATACATTTCTGAGATTCTAGTTAGCACTGGAAGCCTGAATCTAGAGTGTCAGATTTTTAAAAGAGGAGAGGGGGAAAGAACCTCAAATTACAAAATTTCTGCTCTCCAAGGGCAAAGAGTGGGGGGAAGGGTCCGTAAAAAAACAGTTTAAAAAGAGCAGTATTGTATTTTTGGCATTAAACTTCTCTATTTAAATTTATGTAAAGATACTATCAACGATTTCCAAGAATTTTTTTTTAAACATAAAACCCTAAACTTATATTTGTGACCCAAGATGCAAATAGAAAACCTCCAGCACCTGGCAAGTTCTTTCAGGTTACTCAAAAACCATGTGTTAATTTGAGTCGCCACATCAACAGATGAGGACAGGAGGACTTATTTTTGTTTAGGGGGCATTTCAGCAAAAAAGCTAAAGTGGGAAACAGCCAGCACAAAGCTTCCTCAAGCCAAACCAATAAGGGTTTATGAAGGGTTTAGTCCAGTAATGCACCGAACTGAACCCTAAACTGAAAACCGCTCAACCGTTTGTTTGTCCTTTCAGTTACTTTCTGTAGCAATCACCATTAGTGCTGATTTTATTAATGACTCATAGAAAATGCATTTGTATTTCAGCCAGTGTAAGGATAATCCCTAACTGACTCTAGCTAACAACACACTCAGGTTTGGCTTTGAAAAATATTATAAACAAAATTGCAATTACATGAACAATATGAACAGCAGCAAATGGGATGCTCCTGCAATAGAATTAATACATTTCATTTTTGCTTTCAGGAATAATACAATGTCAGAGTTTTTTTACAACGCTGGTTCATAGTCTTCTTAGGAAGTAGTCTCAGTGACACTTCTGAAAAGTTCCTTATGGATATAAAATGTCGTGTTAGAAACCGTCCTTCCCCATCTCTCCTCTCTAAAATTAAAAGAGGCAAATGTTGAAAATGTAAGGATTTTATTTTAGTTGCACAGAGCTGTGGTTATTGTTTCTAATTCTAACCCTGAATTCCAGTTCTAACCTGTCTCATATGAAGGAACACAGAGTGGGAGAAAACACTAATGAGTTGGTATTAAATTGTGGTTTATCTCCTTCAGGACACACCAAGAGTATTTACAAGACTTCAGCTGAGAGGAAGGAATGTCTTAGTCTGCCTTGCCTACATGACTTATTCAAGCTCCCAGGCATGTCAGGGCGTATCTGAGCACTACCAATCACACTTGATCCCTGAACTCTCAAAGGGGTCCCTGAGTACTAAAATAAAACAATGTATCACAATTGCCTCTTTCTTTAAGGGAATGCTGGGACATGATCACTACATCTCTGGAATACGCTCACGTTACTTTTTAAAAGGGCACACAGTGACAGGACAAAGGGCAATGGCTTCAACCTGAGAGAGAGCAAGTTTAAATTAGATACTAGAAAAAAATTCTTTACTGGGAGGGTGATGAGACACTAGAACAGGTTACCCACAGAAGTTGTGGATTTGCCATCCCTAGAAATGTTTAAGGCCAGATTGGATGGTCTAGTGGAAAGTGCTCCTGCCCATCCATGGCAGGGGGGTTAGAACTAGATGGTCTTTAAGGTCCCTTTCAACCCAAACCATTCTATGATTCTGTGATTAGAAGCATGGGTTAACACATTCCCCATCGTGTCCTCTGCAGAGGCAGCTCAGAGCACTTGTCCTGTTCTGGTTAACACCACAACCAAGCAATTAGAAACACCAGACATCTACTGGTCTCAACAGCCCTCATGCAAACAGCTCACCATTGAAAGCTCCAAGCAGTCCTCATCCTCTTCTCCCTGCCACCTCCCAGGACAGGAATGTGCTTCCCTTGACACAGCTCACGTGTGATGAGCAAGTCAAACTGTGAACTAATTTAGTGCATCACCACAGCAGCCTCTGCTAGGGGTACCCCGTCATGAAGGCCTGGCCTGACACACTTTAAAAGCTGCTTTGTGGAAGTCTGTTGGTGGCTTCTTAATGGGCTACCAGGGTAATATTTGAAAAATTAGTCACAGCTCCCAACTTCCCAAGCAGAATCAATGTCAGACAGGGCACTACTTCAAACTAGAATCATCTGGTGCCGCTACACCTGAAAGAAAAATGGTAGCTGTTTTGCTCAGCATGGTCTTCTGAAACATCTCATGAGGGGAAACCCTTACCATGAGAAGACAGTGAAACATCACAGAAGAAAGTTAAGGTTTTTTGTTAGAAGAAGTGCTTGTACACTTTCTCTTGAAGTTAGCACAATGGCTGAAAACCAACAGCTTCTAACACTGGTGATACATGAGTTTAGTGCTACGGATGGAAATGCAACAGTCCAACTTGACTAAATTATTAATTTCTAGGTCTTTATACAACAGCCATGACCTTGCTATAGGATATTAGCACCTCTGATTTTGAAGCTGTCTTGCCATCTCCCTCTTTAAGTTCCCTAAGTGTTTGGGTTGGATCTCAATGACAACAGAGCCTGCGCAGAGAACATGTGATACCCAGAAGGGCCTTTACTTGTCATTTCATCAAGATGGAATTTTCATATATGAAAGGCCTTTTACAGTTCAAGTCTTCTGCATGCTATCCAGTATTGCAATACAGTTTTAACAGATTGGCTGTTTTCACTTCCTGAGCAGCATGTCTCCAGAATAAACATATGCTGATGTTTTGTATTTTGTTTAAAAAAAAATTACAGCTGATTGGTTTCCCAGTATTTCCATTTTTAGTTAGTTCATGTTAAGCAGTGATATGCCTTTGAGTCCAGACAAATGCTTTCTGGACTACTATCTGTGTGAGGATGAGAGTGAAGGATGAACAGATCAAGGGCAGCCCTGCCTAGAAGGACTTGGGGATGCCGGTGGATGAGAAACTCAACATGGCCCAGCAACATGCACTCACAGCTCAGAAAACCAACAGCATCCAGAGCTGCATCCAAAGCAGCGTGGCCAGCAGGGCAAGGGAGGGGATTCTGCCCGTTTGCCCTGCTCTGCTGAGATCCCACCTGAAATGCATCCAGTTCTGGGACCCTAACACAAGAAGGACATGGATCTGCTGGAGGGAGTCCAGAGGAGGGCTACTAAGATGTTTAAAGGGATGGAGCTCCTCTCCTAGAAGAAAAGGCTAAGAGAATTGGGACTGTTCAGCCTTGTAAAGAGAAAGCTTTGGGGTATCCTAATTGTGGCCTTCCAGTCCATGAAGAGAGCCTACAAGAAAAATGGAGAGGGACTTTTTACAAGAGCATGTAGTGACAGGACAAGGGAAAATGACTTCCAACTGAAAGAGAGTAGGTTTAGATTAGATGTGAGGAAGAAATTCTTTACTGTGAGGGTGAGACACTGGAACAGGTTGCTAAGTGAAGCTGTGGATGCCCCATCCCTGGAAGTGTTCATGGCCAAGCTGGATGGGGCTCTGAACAACGTGGTGTAGTGGAAGGTGTCCCTGTCCACAGCAGGGAATGAGATGGTCTCTAAATTCCCTTCCAACTCAAGCCATTCTCTGAATGTATGACTACAAAACAAATCACTAAAGCAGCTTTCAGCACTTCCAAAGTTATCAGCTGGGGAAATTGGGGGCATAACACAAGATTTTTTTTAAGGGTAATTCCTGTTATACATACACATAAAAAGATATAGTCAATCCAGAAAGTGCAGCCATGAGAGAAAGAAGTTTCCCCAAACTTGTAATAAAAAGAAAGAATTAGAAAACTTAAAGGAGATAAGGCCAATTTCCCTGGCCAAAATTATCACATTAAGTGCTAACAGCAGATATTATAGGTTTCTATAGTCAGAACCTAAATAGCCGCAAAAATGCAATCCACAAACTGTGATGACCAGATTACCTGCATTGTGCCAGAGCTGCCAGTTCAGTTCTTCTAAAATAGCTGACTTTGCTTTCTCAAAAAAACACACATATATAGTCTAAAGATCACGGGTAAACATGCAAGATTATCGAGCTCAGCTAAAACTGCATTAAGACTTACAACATACAGCCAGGCTTGAAAAACATGAAGTAAGATTCCAGATCTCAATGCAAGCTGGTATGAATCCATTATCTATTCCAGGTCTTCAGGCTATAACCATTTGATCTTATAGAAATTTCTCACTTTTTGATAGGTGTTCAGTCATTTAGCTCTTCACTTTCTTCCAAAGGTATGAATTTAGCAGCCAGTTGTACACTTTATTTTTAATTCATAATCTTAATTCAGCACTTCCTCTTGTGATTTCCCCATCTGCAAGCTTCTTATCCTTAATACCTTATAAAACAGGCATATCAGAGCATTCAGCAGTGATTAATCTGGTGCAGAGAAGTTATATATCTTCTCCACAGCATCCTTATTTTCCCACAACTTCTATTCCTCACACTTACTGGCTCTGTTCCAGTTATAGCATTTTTTTTTCATTGCCTGTGTTCTATTAATGCATTTGACTGTTTACTCAGGGAGTATGACAGATTTTTCTAAAAGATCATCATAGTGCTTTTTAACTCCGTTGTTCCCTTTCAGTTCAGCTTCTTAGATACTAAGTCTTTGAAACCCTATTTCTACTTGGATAAAAATTTTAGAATTTGAAAGGAAAAAGTATCTAAAATCCTTTATAAGACAACCTGGGTGAGAAGTTCTTTATTTCCAAAGACACAGTTCATTTAAGCTGTGCTGGCTGCATAAGCTGATAGACTGGACAAAAAAGATTATAGAATCATAGATTGTGCCAAGTTGGAAGGGACCAATCAGGACCATTCAGTCCAACTCCCAGCCCTGCACAGGACACCCCAAAAGTCACACTGCATTCCCTGAGAGTGTCGTCCAAACACTTCTTGAACTCTGACAGGCTGGGTGCTGTGCCCACTTCCCTGGGGATCCTGTCCCAGTGCCCAAACACCCTCTGAGTGAAGAACCTCTTTCCTGATAACCAACCTAAACCTACCCTGACTCAGCTCCATGCTGTTTCCTTAAGTCCTGTCACTGGTCATGAGAGTGAAGAGATCAGTACTTGCACCTCCACTTCCCCTCGTGAGGATGCTGAAGACCACAATGACATCTCCCTGAGTCTCCTCTTCTCCAGGCTGAACAGAACAAGTGACCTCAGCTATTCCTCATACGGCTTTCCCTCAAGCCCCTTCACCATCCTCACGGCCCTTCTTTGGACAGTCTCCAACAGCTCAACGTATTTTCTATGTTGTGGTGCTCAAAACCACACAAAGTAGTTCAGTCAGCAACCAGGTTCTCTCTGCCTCCCCCATCCCTCCACCCATCTACCATATCAAAACTTATTTAGGTAGTCAAATTCAGGAAAAAAGAGGGGAAAACCACTGCTCTGGAGACAGCACGTACCAGATTAAGATGATATTGTTAATGGCATCAGAATACAAAGGAAAAACAGATAACTGCCCTCTTAGGGTACTCTGGTTAACTCTGCAGAATGAGGGGTAAAAATGAACATACTGAAAATAAAAACCAAACAAATATTCTGTAGCCACAGAAAACAAAGAAAGAAAACTGACATGCATACAGAGGCAGCACACATGCAAAAAGCTACTCTTAATGCAGTTCCTCATTAACTGAGTGAACAACAAAGAGCTTCTGTGGCAAGGGACAGTACAGGCATGCCCACATAAACTCTTGTTGATTTAAAATCTACATTACTGTGATCGTTATGATGTCTACCAGATGAGTGCAGCATACAAAGCTTCCTGTGACACAGCAGGAGTCAATCTGACAATGATAATGCTCTAAATAAATTAATGCCAAAGGACTCCACAATCACAGGTGACTGGTAATGGGATTCATACATTTACTAGATCAAACCTCTGGTGCAGGTCAAGAGCAGCAGCAAAATTACTGGTAACTGACAAATGTGTGGTGGACTGTGAGAAAGAAGCTGCTGGTTTCAGTCCATTTCCTGACTGATGGACAGGTGTCTGCAATGCTCACAACAGTCACCACAACTGGTACCTCAAGGTGTCTCAGACAAACCGAGGACTGTGAAATGCTCTGGCTCTAAAATGCAAAGCTTAAAGACCACTATAACTCATTGATTCTTACCTGAATCAACTTCCACACAAAAATGGAGCATATGGCAAAACCCACCTTTACCTCTGGAAATGTGTTCCAGCAATTACTAACCCTCACTCTGAAAGTCTTGCTTACTTCCAGTCTGAATCTGTGACACATCATTTGCCAGCCACAATGACATGCAGTCCTGATGTGGACTTTCCACATGGGGACCCACAGAATGCCTATCCATCCCTGCCTCTCTTTGGGGATGACACCTCTCTGGGACAGGGTCTGAGCATCCGTTTGACAAGAAGAACTCGGTACCCCTCCCTCTCCCAGGACTCACGCTGTTCTTCTTCCTGCACTGCAAACAGCAACCACTGTCCAATGCAGTATAGGAAGCATTCCTCCTTCTCCCAGCATTTAAACCTGTGGTTGTGGGGAAGAATGATGAGAGGACTAAGAATGCTTTTAAGTTCAGCTGCTTGGACATGACTGTCCACCACAGCCCACAGCCTTCACTTTCCAGAAGGAGATGCAGCTGTTTTCAAGCTGCTGCACAATGCACATCAACAGTCTATTTAGTTTGGGCCCACATTAATCTCCATATAACCACCCCCAGAACAGGGTTAAACACCTGGAAAATCCAGAGACAAACACCTCAATGGACCTGCAACCATATTCTTCTGTTACAATTAACAAGATTTACCTTTACATACTTTTACTTTGAGCAACTGGAACAAAAATTTTTGTCATCTGCAAATGTGCTGAGGGTACACTCAATCCCTCTGTCTATGTCACTGATGAAGACATTGAACAGCAGTGGTTCCAATACAGACCCCTGAGGGGCACCACTCACGACTGTTTCCATCTGGACATTGAGATATTGACCCTCTGGATGTGACCATAAAACCAATTCCTCATCCACAAGACAGTCCAGCCATCACATTCACCTCTCCAATTTAGAGAAGGATGTTGTGGACTACCATGTCAAAGGCCTAATAGAAGTCCAAATACAAACAATCTGTTGGATGGATCCTACAGATCACTGCCAGACACACTATAATCTAAAGAACACTTGGAGACATGTTTCCCCGTCTACCTTTCAGTGTCTCATATTCTGAATAGAGGTTTCAAAGCCTAAACTAACTGAGAAATAGAATAGAAAAAGCAGGTGGCACAAAACCTAATTATTCTCCTCTGTTCGTGGCTCTTGTGTGGATTTATAAAACATCTGTGAGTGTTCCATGGGCAGCCATCCAAAGTGCTCTGGAGGAGCCAACTTGATTCACCAAGGCTACTGCCCCCGTGCATCTGTGGGAGCACACACGGTGCTGTTGGACACTGCCCTCACTCAGGACATCTGAAATAACAAATCTGGTTCTATACAGCATGCACACCTTTCTCTTGGACATGCTACCTGCTACCCACAGGGTTTTCCCTGTGAGATAGGTATTTGTATCACAGGAGCTATAAACATGCATCTTTAAACTACAAAATTCTCAACAAAGTGATTAAGATCCTGTATAATAATGGTGCACTTCATTGGAACAATAGCCTTAGAATGCTCTCTAAATATATTTCAAAATTGGTTTTATTAGAGGAAGAATTTCTTTGAAACAGTTTATACAAAAAGAACTAAAGGGCAATATGGCAAGGTACTTCAGGCCAGATTTTGGCAAATTTCTTCCAGTGTAAATCACTTGAAGTCTTACACAAAATTCTTGCATTAAGTGTCTTGCACTTAATGCAAGCTGGCCATGCCTAAAGGTGTAAGAAGTCTTAGAATCCAACTAATTTTATACCTACTTTTTCCTGTAATTCCAGTTTGAAAGTACTCATGACTTCCTAAGGTCAAACTTTGATTATGAGCCACCCATGAATCAGACATCCATAAGGGTTTGTAAATGATGATTGAGATAATGTCCAAAACAGAATTTCTATAAGAAAACTTTTTTTTAAGTGCATCTCAGTAGGCACATGTAACCTAAACCAATACAATACTTTGTTATGAAACTCTTCAATCATTTTCTAATAGCTTACTAACTTATGAGGAACTGAAGCAACCTATACCCAAAACCTGCAGTATCTAGGTCACACAGGAAAGCACACTTTTTAAAAGATACTGTGAGCATTTCAAACAACCAGGTAAAAACAGTCTGTAACATCACAGAGAGGGGCAATGCATTGAGTTACTACAGTAGAAAATAGTTTTACAATCTGTAGCAAGTTGGTGTTCACCGCATAGACTGATGTTTGTTTCTATCTCTTCAGTATTGCATTCTTGACTATGAATGACAAAGACAGATTGGGCATTTTCATTCTCTACCCACCAGCCCCACGGGCTATAGAATCAGTACTTCTGATACACCCCTTTAAGTGCTCTAGTCAGAGGTATTATTGCATCAAAACAGTGATGAAACTTCAAAATCTGACAAGCAAGATGGGGGTAATTTGTGACTTCTGAGAGCTAAAGTATGCATTCATATTCTTTGGTATGCAGACAGGCAGAAAAGACCAAATTCCCTTTGGTAACATGCTACTAAAACACTAGTGGCTTTTCAATGCCTAAAAACACTTACCTTCCTTAGCATGCACAGAAAGCTTTGTCTAATTAATTATTTGTAGCATTTCCTACAGGTTCCTACATCTCCTACAGGACTAGGGAATACTGGAGATAAAATATTGTTAGTTAAAGACAAAGGCAACTATTGCAGAAGCAAAGGCAGCTTTTTACAGGTGATCACCACTCACATAAATGCACACACATGAAACAGGGAATCTCAGGAGAAAGATATTCCCTTATCACTGCAATTCCATGTTTAGTAGTCTGAATAACATCAGATGATTTCTGAACACAAAAGTAATCACTTTCCACAAATGAAATTTGGGGAGAAAGGTGATAAGGGATACACACAGGGAAAACATTCCTATTTGATTTCAGTGGACATGAGAACAATCCCCAAGTCCACACAATGTGGACACAAGCTGTAAACAAACCCACCTACAACCTGGCACAGATGTAAATAACAAAGGAAGTAACCAAACCTAACAGAAGTTTTCTAGGCTCTTGTTCCTAAACAGAAGCATCCAGTAGCAAACAATCACTGCAGTAAGACGGTGACTGATAAAGTAATCAAAATTAGCTCAGGTCCCAAACAAATGGAATTTGAAATCCTTACACTACTTTAGGAACTGGGGAGAAGTTTTGAAGGAACTATAGTGCATGCAGAGAAAATCAAAGGCACAGTTGGAAGCAGGGGTGATTAAATCAAGTCCATCCTCAACCAGTCACCGTTTGTTCATGTGCCACTGTAACTTTTGAGACACTGCTGTGAACCAGACTGGGAAGAGATCTGGGTAAACATAATCCTTCATGTCTTTTGTGGTGGTAACTAGAGGAAGAAATGGTGACCTGATTATATTTAAACCACAAAAGCTCCCAGTTCTATTTACCATGCAGCCTCACAAACAGATGCACCACCACAAGCAAGGAGGTGGTGTGTGGGCTGCCAAAACTACCACTACCACCACCATGACCAGAAGCACTGGCCTGAGGCTGCAGCTGATCTGTACCACAATCAGTCTTCCTAGCTTTCTAATCATGATAAAACAAAACAAAATTCCATTCATTTTAAAGACCAGCACCCTAGAGGCAACATGACATCGCCTTTACTCAGCACAAATGTTTATCTCTTCAACTAAGAGCACTCTTGAAATTCAGTCTGTTTCAGACTTAACAAGCATCAGGCACAACACAAGTCAAATGGACAGTGTAACAAAGTCAACAGCTAAAGCACATTTTATTTTATGAAGCACATTTATAAATCTGCTTCAGCACATTTATCAATTCAAGGTCAACCCAGAGTTCACCATTACTTTGATATTGGGGTTGATTGTGACTACTGGGGACACCTCTTGTTTGGCTTAACTATTGACTTGCCTGGGAGAAGTGGAAATTCTGTAGTTTAAGGACTGAAATCACTGGAGACATTTTGCATGAAGAAAAAGAAAAGCAGAGATTTTCAGCAGCATATGAGAACTAACACCAACAACTGCCTTACCCATGATTTTGCCTCATTTCATGAGAAGTGGAATGAAGGGAAGGAATGAACAAATTTTAGAGGATAATAGTTCCTGACATAAATCAACTAGCAGGATTTTAAGATGTAGCAAAGCCCAGCCAGACTCCCCTCGAACGTAAGCTGGTGTAAAGAAGAAACCATAGCATTCCAACAAGGGAGACCTGTATCCGGTTCCCAGCTCCTTCCCTGCTAACAGAGCAAATACAGATAACACAGCAAATACAGGTCTTAAGATGAGCTTCCCTTCAGTAAAATGGGAATAATACTTTATGTTAAAGTTTTGGAGACTACAGATGCCCTGCTATTTTAGATCTATTATGTGAGGACCACTGGTTCCTCCCACATTCCAAGCCTACATAAGGCTATTTCACATAGAAAAGGACTGAACATCCACCTGCCATAAAGATTCAAGGAAGGGGCCTAAGTACAAAGAAGGGTTAGTACTGAGGAAGGAATGTTGTTTATGCGATGCTTAAACTCCACACAGAAGTGAAACTTACCTTTAGTATTAAATTAATAACATAATCCCATTATTGTGTTATACAGATTGACAGTGTAGCTCTCTTCCTCTGTCAGTTAGATTTCTTGTTGTTATAACAGCAGCAACAACAAAACTTGTGGCTGGATCTCAAAACTACAGCTTTCAAGAAAATCAGTCTCAAATCACCAATTGCACAGAACAAAAAATTAACCCCAAGATGACCGTGACAGTCAACTGTAAAGAAAGGATTTACTGTGGAGTCCCCCACAACTCTTACCTCAAGCATGGGGCGGGCACTGTCATGGATTGACAGAATGTGCGTAATGTTATTCTTACTCAATTGCTCTACATCTCGGGCATCTGTGATAGAGGGAAAAAAGGAAGATAATTTTTTTAATCTCTTGAAATAGCATTTCCATTGAATGTGCACGTTGAAAAGTTACTTATTGTTGATACATTTCCTTTTGAAGCTCCATAAAGTCAAGCAAAACCTCAAATGCAGCTGTTCTAGAACACCATCATCAGAGTCGGTAACGGGAAGACACATTTCTAACTCCAAAACAAATTATATACTATATAAAGACCAAGCTTAAGTGACTCAGGAATGTGTTCTCAAGTCAGAAGTTTCATGTATTTTGCATCTGAAATGTAAGTCTGTGAACGCCTGTGTGCAGGTGACGGCCATCTGAACACGCACTCAGAGCTGTACAAGAAATATCTGACGTCCTCTCTACCCACAAATCCCCCTTCAGGGAATATATTTTCATTTGGGAAACAGACCCTGTGATATCCAGGTCTGAGAAGGGAAGCCAACCTTACCACTTGAATTGAGGTCTCTGCAGACAAGCAAAGACGATAACAAGATTCTTACTTTCTGTGAACCAGTAGGGAAAAATGTGCATTTAGCCAATACAAATGATAATTTTAAGCGTAAAGAGAGACAGGTGATAAAGATATCGAATGTATGAAAAAGCAAAATGCTGCAACAAGGAAGTGCAGTTGTGAAAAGGTGGTTCCTAGATCTGTAACCAAGGGGTTTCAGACATTCAAAACTGGAAAGAAAACTGGGGCGACTGAAAATTTGATGCTAGATACAACAAAACCATAGGCTTGATTCTATGAGAAAAAAGAGTAAAATAGACTATCTGTCATCAGTGAGCAACTTTACCCATACCAAACTATCAGCATGCCAGAAAATGACCTGAAAGAACCACCAAGACAGGCAAAAGTTAGCTTGTGCCCGTTTACTTCTGACCATTTTGCTTTAGAATGGCACAACACACATGGCAAGTACAGCAGTTGTTTTGTGATGCGAACACCTGCCTTTGAAATCTGCCCATACAATCTTTTCACATTAGCCTGGTTGCACACAAAAAGAGAGCACTGACCACAAAGGTTTCAAACCGGCTCTCTCTAGGTACAAAAATAATAGCATCACCTGTACGTTCTTTAGGTACATGCAAGAGTTCAATTAGCCTCTCTTGTGTCATCTTATCCACCTACTATAAAGTTTCAATGCCTTTTCTACATCACAAAAAAGAGCTGGACATTTAATTATACTGCCCCATAGACAAGATCCAAGTGAGCACAGTAACAAGCGATGAAATTTAAACCTAATCCAGTTATGAAAACTTCTCTACAGCTAATAAAATGAAGAAAAGAGTCAAAACTGCAAGGATTTTACTCACTACTGCTCAAGCCTGCATGATCAACACAGATGCCTAATCCTTCAGGAGAGAATTAACACGAATTCTGTCTGAAACAGAATTAAAGCCTAGTTTCACCGAACAAATAAAATTTCCTACAAATCTCAGAGAAAACATTTCAAAGAAGAAATGCTAATGCTTGCCAGGTGACGTTGTCTAATCCACCTGACCTTCAGATTTTTTTAACAGTTTGTAGGACAGTCTCAATTCCTTAGGGAATGCCTAAGCAGGCAAGGATTTCGAAGCCCAGAAACCAGTCTTAAATGCCCCCAAAAATCACTGTTTTCTCTCTTATAAAGACTAAGGGCAGACTTCAGAGCCTGCTGGCTGGAACTCATGGTGTTAAAGTACACCTAGCACAATGAGACCCCAATCTCTATCAGTATGACCTACATGGTAAGAAATGTCTTGCCACACAAGGCAAACTGCTTTAAAGGAACATATGAAATTAAATGCTGACTGCTTTGAACCAGTTTGAAAGGTCTAATGGACATAGTACAACTCAAAAAGACTGAAATACCTTAGTTCTTCAGTTAACAGAGACTCGGGCTCAAGGAATTTCAGCAGATCAAAACTATACACTGATATTTCAGGTATTCCTAGAATCAAGCTGGAAATGGCCATCCCAGACCTATGTCACCGGGTAGCCAGCAGGTCCTTAATATATTTGGGAAATAATCATTTATTTCACTAAAGCAGAGGAGAAGAAGCTTCCCAGCTACTATCTGGATGTAAACTTCAAACAGTTTACAAAGGGGAAATTCCCCTGGTTCCCCAGCACCTGCCTTAAGTCTCTACAGATACTACAGATAAGGTTATTTAAACAGCAGTACAAATAAGATATCCTGTCACTCACAGTCTCATACCATAAATAACAAAAAAAAAATTTAGAGGTTATGTAAAGAACCACCAAAAACCAAAAGAACCACCATCACCACAGCAATTCTAACTTCTTTGCTGTAGCACAATGCTGTACAAGCACATGCAAGGTCACATTTTGAAATCACAGTGTGAAACACCCCATTTTCAAATGTTAAGATTAAACCTACCTATCAGACTCCCTCCTGTGCATCCTCTAAGGGTGTCTCTAATCCAGTATTATTCTTCACCAACAGGTTACCTAACATTCTGTTTCATACAGCAAAATGCTTCTCAGCTAATGCAGATGCGGACTTTTGAGTAAAGCCTTTGGGAAACTCCTCACACAAAATGACACAATTCACACTGGGGAAGTCTTCCTCTCTCCCTCCCACATTTAGCCTTTTTTCCTTCAGTTTCACACTACGACTCCAAGCTTAACCTCTACTCATGCAGAGAGCTGCAAACACTTACAAGCAAAAGCAATGCCAAAGTCATCAAAATGGGGCCGGGGTCTCAGAATTTGTCTCCCTGCAGCTCTGGGAAGCCTTACTGTGTGGCTGGGGAGCAAATCACAGAGTGCCCTGTGCTGCCATCCCCCATCAGCAAAAGACAGACACAGCTCCAACCACTTCAGTTAAGACACAACAATGACAGCACAGCTCCAATACTACAGTGGTGAAGTCTCAAATGTACCTACAATCTCTCTTGCATCAGTATTTTAGTGCCTCCACAGAAATGCAGGGTGAGGGGTAAGGACTTCCTCTCAAAGAAGGCAAGTCAGCCCAGCATGGAAACAGTATTAAGTCTCAATGGAACAGTATTAAGTCGCAACCTGCAGCTCTATAGAGACTACAATTTCATCATCATCAGATCTTTGTTTTTATTATATAAAGCAAATTTTTGTCTACACTTTATTTTCTGCTTTGGAGAGAGCTAAATAGAGAGACAGCCACCTAAAGAAGAACATCCTCTGCAGTGGTTCAGAGCACTAAGAGCTATTACTGAGAATGGTTTCTCATCAGGAAAGCTTTGTTCTTAAATCCAGCTATGTGCAGTTACAGACACACACACACAAACTGTGTACATAAACAAAAAATCGACCTCTCCTGTCTCCACTTCCCACTTTGTTCTAAAATATATTTTGTCCCATCCTCTCAGAAGGACATTTTTGGGGACAAGAAAGCTGGGGAAAAGTGGTCAGTACTGTGTTTAATGGAGTATCAAAAGTCTTCCTTCAAAAAGTGAAGCTGAAAAAGGAAATGGTATCTCTATCTCTCCTGTTTTCAGTACCTGATATAAAGCCTTAGAAAATGGAACTTAAAAAAATAAAGAGATGAGAACAGGAATTAACTGACTTTAGAAACACAGCAGAACTATTTGGTGGGCATTGCCTTTTTATACATTTAGTAATGGGAAGGGCAGAAACTTCCCCAAGTGGACTCTCCAGACCATCCACAGCAACACTGGACTCTTTGGGGGAAATTAAACCTCATATTGTGGTTTTCCCCTTCAAATTAAAAAGCCCCCAAATATTCCATGGAAAAAACCTTGAATGATTACAAACAAGGAAGAATACAAGCTCTTTAATATTCAAGGTAGAAACACTCTTCAGATTTCTGCTACTGCCACACCTCTTTGTTTGGAAGCAAACTGAGCATCCATTAAGAATCTCTCATCAGAAGAAACAGATTTTGTTTTCCATTTGTGCAGAGAATCAGGCTGTCCTGTCAAACCCTTAAGGAACAAAGCAACCATTTTTGTTGTGAGCACAGGTGACTTTCAAGGGTCATCAAGTTTCCAGTGTAGAAGACAAGTGGACATGCAGTCCCACAATATATTCTTTGTCTTTTGACAGGACTGCATTGCATCTGGTACAAATGAAACAAATCAAATTTTCTCCAAAACCAGAGGCAGAAAAGAGTTACTTCCTCTTTCTTTTCCCTCATTTTTCCCTCTTAGCCCCCTACTCTCCCCATTTGCAAAGAAGTAATTCCTCCTTCACTTTTCACAGAAGAATCCCAAGAGCTCTGTTCCCTTCTGGGTTTTCAGTCCAGACTCAGATTTGTATTTCATATGGACATCTATGGTTCTTCTTGAATTTTTCTGCCCTCTAGCTGTGCAATCTCAAATATGCCTGCTCAGGAGCATACCACACTTTTCATGTGCTACTGATGAGCTGAGTCATGCTTATAGAGCCTGTAAGATAAAAAGCACTTGAACACATGCCAAGATCTGTGCTTATTCAGGAAAGTTTTTCAGAGACATACTCAAGCTCTGTGGACTTCAGGAGATACTTCAGTGCTTTCCATAATCAGCACTATACATAACTTTTTACCCCAAAGACCTTTAAGGTGGTTATTAAAGCCCCTCTCAGTCTATGTGCTTAGAGGTTTGCACAGCAGCAAACAAAAAAGAAGCAGCAAGCTCAGCTCCCATTTCTGCCACAGGTTCATTTCAAAAGCGGTTTCTGGGCCTCAGTTTATCTCCCAGTCAAATGCAGAATTTGCACTGCTCTGTCATGGACTGTATTTAAATTTACTAGGCCTAAATATAGAAATATAGCTGAATGGTGAATAATAATCCCCCAATCAGAACAATTGCTGAATGCCTTCTCCAGACAACAGCCCTCCAGAATTAGTGTTTAGTATCTCAAACATCCTACTTTCACTCAGCAGAAAGACACCCATCTGGAAGAACTGTGCCTTTTCCCAGCCTACCAGTGTTCCCAGAGGTCCCCCATGCAGCAAGACAGGAGTGTGAGTAGGATGGTAGTTTGATTTAGCTCTGGAAACTGTGCATGCCCAAGCTCCCTGAGGAGCCACTGGGGAAAGACTATCCTCCAGAGGGCAGATCAGAGTGATTCACAGGCATTCCCCTGACTCAGCTTCAGGAGAAGCTCCCTTCTCTCCACCCCAGCTCAGGGACTCAGACAGTGCCTCAAATTCTCAGCCCTGTGTCTGGGCAAGATGCACAACACCAGGGATTGTTTCTTCCTCTTACTGACAAGACGCAACTATATTCAATTTCAAGCTATCAGTCTTAAGATGAAGAATGGGAGACTGGGAGAATGGGAGTCAAAAATGCATTACAGGAAATAATTTTGTAAACCCCTGTCTTTAAGAGTAGCTAGCCATTTCAGCTGCCCAAATCAGGACACTCTGACCAATCCCAACTGCACATGCTGCTGAGTATTTCTCAGTCAATGATCCCCTTCATGGCAGTCTCAATGCTCATTAACCACTTTTTTAAAAAGTCCCACAAAATCAGAACACGCCCCATGAACATCAGGATCAAACTCCTCCAGAAAAAGACACTGGTAATTAACCAACAGCCTGTTCCTGAATGGGATGACTTCACTGCACAGAGAGCTTGCTGCAACTGCTCCTAAGCAGAGAGGCAAGGGGATGCTGAGGGACAAGGGATGGAGAAAAGGGTAAGAATTGTAAAAGCACGCTCTTGTATTAGTGAAATACTGCAACACCTATCTTTTCCTCTCCAGGTACGGTAGCTTATCTGAGATAATAACAGTACTTGTGAGGGTAGAACTTAATGATTAAATGCAATATGAGCAAAGGTCATAGCAGTAAATAAACGGACATTTTGTTTGTGTTTTTAATTAATTTTAAAAAACAGACTCCGTAACACAAACAGCGGGGTTAAAGTCAACTCGTCTTTCCTCTCTTTCATGGAGGTAAGCAGAAACATTACACCCTCTGCTTTTTTTTTCAGTGAGGTTCCCAGAAACCCTTCCCAATCACAGCAACTCCACCTGCACGCCTCTGCTCTCCTTGCAGGCGTGACCTGCCCTGCCATTCCAGGGCCGCTCCCGAGGCACACGGAGAGCGCGAGGGCTGCGGGCCCGGCGTGGGCAGAGCTGCTGACTCAGCCCACAGCCCTGGCCAGCTCCCCTGCTCTGAGAACAGAACTGCACCAGCAAACAGATGGTCTGGCTGAGCTTCACTCCCCTGGGCAAGGGCTTACCAGCAGGATGGCCATGGTGAGAGGGACAGATTGGCAGCTGAGTTACCAGGGCCCATCCTGCCCACCCTGCCAGACCACCTGAAACCTAAAGGATTCCATTATCCAACATCTTCTCAATTCTACCCCTCGCCTGAATTACTTCAGGAAGAGAAAAGACAACAAAAAGAGGAAGCAACATGGCTGTGACCCAGTTAGATAATTTTGTCATCAGACCATGCCACGGTCCATCTAAAGGGCTTTCAAAACTACCTTCTTGGCCTTATTTTCATTTTTTCCTATATTTTTCTTTTTTCTCTTTTCATTATCAGCATGAAATCACCGCTATCCTCTCATTTTCCTTACCGTGGCACGATTAACTCCCTCACACTGTAGCCATTGTACTTGTGTTTATGGTGTGGCACAAGGCAGCTTTTAACCTCACATGCACCTCCGGGCTGCCTTCCAAAGCGATCAGCTCCACGTCCCAAAGGGCAGCAAGCACTGGATCCACAGTATGGGTCAGCAAAACCAGCAGCAGATAAATCAGGCAAAAAACACTGAACTCACAAGTTTTGGGATGGGGAGGCAAGGAAGGAAGAGTGGGCATGAGGCAGAGAGAAAGTGTAGTGCCATCCAAATCCAGTGTAAACGTTGCCAGCTTTAACAGACTGAGTCTGGTATCAGACAGCCCAGGAAGGACAAGACATCTATCACTGTGAGCCCTGCTTTGCTGTTTCACCCAAGCATAGGAAATACAGGGTCTACATCTACCAAAACAACTGTACGTGCACAACTGGTTTACTTCTGAGTAGGGAGAGTCAGCCAGAACTGCTGCTAACAGAGTGCTTTGAGAACAGGCCATTTATTTGGATGTCTACATAAGGTTTCCCGTGATTTCTAAATGTGTCTGTTTTTCTGTACACAAGAAATAAACCTCATGCATGAAGGAAAAAAAATCCATAGAAACTTACATCTGCAACAGAGACAGTGTGAGTATCAGTGGTCAGGCTGCAACCAGCAGACTTATCAGTCTCACAAGCAGTGATAACAGAACTCTTTAGCACTTGTTATAAATAACCAAAATAATGAAAGCAATGAGCGGGAGGCATAGTAAGCCTTTACTTATAAGGAGGACTTGCAATAAGCCTTAGAAAGAATCTGCCTGGCTCACAGGCTTGCTTGCCAAGCATGTGAATCATTTAAGGCAGGCCAATGTTTAGGAATTCCAGCTGAAGCATGCTCCAAGGAGATGGTATTCATTTTACTTTTCTCAAAGTACTTGCAGCACAGCACGTGAAAGAGAGAGCAAACGAGTTCTTTTTTAAGTGCTACCAGGTGAATCCAGACATGAAGCAAGATGGGGTTAAAAAGCTACAGAGATGCCAGAGAATTTTGAGTGCCTGCAAAACAACACCTGAAGACCCCTGCTAAGTAATCCTGGAGATAATAATAAAACTAATCTTACCTTTAAAGTTGCCAATGAACAAGCCAGGCAGAATCTGTGAGAAAGAAATATAGTATCAAATATAGATATCTTGTGGTAAGACAATTTGACAAAGTTCAATTTGCATACAGGATGGAACATACTACTTTAGCAGACTAATGTGAAATGCAATCTAAAACATGCTGACAACATTCCGTGCCTCTTTGCAACCTTCTCAAACCAGATAGCTCTAGCCACGCTGAGCTTTGACAGCATTCCTTGGCAGACGGGGTTGCTAATCGTGGGGATTTTTTCACTTAGTGAAGGCTTTCCAAGGACACCAAATGCAGTTTACAAATTATGAAGCAGCCACACAACACAGCCCTCCCCTGCCCCCTTGCAGAAGGGTAACAGCTACCCTCATGGAACTAATGATGAAACTTCACACAGCAAAGGTGATTTGCCTAAAGTTGCTAAGGAAGCTGGACAAAGCCCTGCAAAATGACATCCTTCGAGGCTTTAGAAGGGCAAAGCCATGCAAGTCAGGGCTGCAGCACTGTGGAGCTCTTAGAGGAAATCACAGCAAACACCGACTTGTGTGTTCACATAGAAAGGGAATTGCTGAAAGTCTGTGAAATGCACGTTTCTCTCCCAGATCTACCCATTCTCTGCACAGGTGTCTCTTACAGGACATTCTTTAACTGGGGAGTTTCAAGGTCTGCCCAAGGACCAGCACGTGCGTGAGGGCACGTGCATGCACAGACACCGAGGCAGGTGACACCATAGTGCTACCACTCCCACCCTCTCATAACCCTCCCAACTTGGGAACAGCAGAACAGACATCAAAAAAACCCCAGGCACACCAAACACACGTTTGCTGGCCAAGATTTTTGTTCTCTGCCACTTGAAGTCTCTGACCCACATCCACATCCTTTGAGATCAGAACTGTGGTGGTGAAACCATACGATCTATTTTTCTTCAGTCCATGCATAGCATACCACCAATAGAGACATACCAGCACTGACTTCCTATAGCCTTAGCAACACCCCCGTGTCACCACAACACCAGCAACAGTCTCTCAGGCACAACTATTTAAAGGGAAAACTCCACCCATTTAGCTCAATCCAGCAGCTGCAAAGTCACAAAAGTCACAAAGGACTTTCCATCAGGGATCATCGCCACAGCCTCCATTTCACTGTAGCCTTCCTGCTGAAAGGCAACCCAGCTCACCATCCACAGGTAGCAGGGCCAGCAGAAGAGCCTGTAAAATAGCTTCTGACCTGCCCTAACTTCAGGGCTTTCATCTGGTCAAAGTGTCATGTTCGCTGTCATTTATCGAGCCTTGAGGGAAACAGAAAGGCTGCAGCACCTCTTGCGCTCCTTGCAGCTTTGGTTTGTGCAAACATTCCTCCTTTTAGGCTTTGCTGGGTGATCACTCTGCCTGCTGTGTCACACCAGCTCTAAACACAGGGCTTAATTCTCCCCCCAATGCAGAAAGATTGCTTCTCCAGGACCCTTGCTGTACCTTATTGCTTGTAGACCCTTGCTTGCAAATTAAGGGCTGATTGACAGCACTGGTTCATCAAGAAAACAGTTCTTTAGACTTGTACAAATGGGCAAAGATAAGCTCAGACAGCTTTCTCCCTTTTCCTTCCCTCTTCATTTGTATAAATTCAACATTCTTACAAAGACGGCAAAAAATCCCCAGGGCAGTTTCCAACGCCAAGGTATCGTGTAGGGTAAAGAACCTTTACAACATCCTGCTGTCCCCTTCCATGTGCACAAGACTCATGGTTTCAAGGAACAATTCAGTATTTCAAGCACTCTCGATGACACTGCTAGAAGTGCCGCTCTAATGCTGCATCCCAGGCTAGGAACAAGAAGCCTATAGCTGCTCCAGAGAGGACAGTACTCAAGAGTCACTGCCGAAGAGGCTAAATACTGCAAACAAAATCATGTTCTAAAGCAAAAGGGACTCAAGTTATGAATGAATTTCACCAAAGAGATCACCCCAGTGAGCTCCCTCAACTAAGCATAAAAAAAGCACAAAAAACAAAAAAAAAAAATTTTTAAGGCTTTCTTGTATTTTAAAATAGTTGTCTGGTATTTCCTATCTGCAGCACTAATCTTCCATCACACCACTACCGCTGTAGACTACAGCATTTTAGACTCCAGGACATTATTTCTGCATCAAATGTGCATTCTCAAGAGAGAATAAAAGACTAATTTCCAGTCACAGTCATTAAGCTTTGACATTACAAATTAAAGACAGTGAAAAACACTGGGGGGTTGCAGAAATGAGGTTTCTTGTTGGCAAAGGAGGAAAAATCCAGAAGTCTGCATTTGTGCATCAGGAAGCAACGCTGTGCGCTAGACAGGTAATTAGGACACCGTGCAACCAAGGACAGATGTTATCCCTGTTGTACTAGTCATTCTAGAAGCAAGAAACATTACTATGGGTGAAAGCTACCTGAAAAGAAGTGAATCTTCATGTCCTGCTGACTAATACTTCAGTACTTGACTATGGCTGGGAACTTTCAGCTGTGTCATCTCACACTGCCTTCAGTAACTGCAACTCAGAGCTGTGGAAAATGAAGGGTGATGGCTGCTAGGGGCGTGTGAGAGAGAAGGGGTGGGAGTCGGAAGAGTAGAAAAATAAGGTGGTTGTTTTTGTGAACTTCTCAACCACTGCTATATGAATAAAAACAGCAGCCTCTTTATGTGATCCGAAACATGGAGAAAATGACCACAGACCAAGTAACCGATGTAGAAGAATGCACAACCGAGGGACAAGGACACCAACGTCTGTCTTAAGTTTGTACCTCACATGAGAGCAGCTCATGCTCTCCACCTTGCACAAAGACCGAGCCCTGGAACAGACAGTAGCTGCTAATGCTTCTGTCAGTCCTCTCTGACAATACACCTCTCTGGAAAATGGCTTTAAGGGCTACTTGGCTGCTATTTCCTATATCAACAAATGCTTATAATAAAGCATCTAACTCCTTGCCCAACACTGCTTCTGGCTATGTTGGTACTGATGGGCACCCCAGAGAAGTCCATGGGGCTTTCTCAGAGATGGCCAGGCACTGTAAAAGGAGAAGACAAGCCTACCTTCGTCCAGCAGTACAGGAGAGTGGCACACATCAGGGAGGGGGATTTGCTGCTGACATGAACTGGCGCAGCTTCTCTGACTTCCATAAAATTGGTTACCTCAGCTGTAACTAGCCATACTGGTTTAAATTTCTTATGAATCCACTCCTACAATGAACACGGCTTATCTGCCCTTTTTGTAGAGACAGCACTCACATCTTCTGAAGAGTTTACATGAACAACTATCAGTTAACTTTAACAGCACTAAACAACAACTAAACGCCAGGAAGAGCTCTTCACCAAGATCTTGTTCACAGATAGCCAAACCTTGTCACCATCTCAGCCACTAGACTTCAGCTCCTGGAAAACATCTTTCTACATTTCAACCACAGACTTCAACTTGAACTTTGAATACAAGTCAAAGTTAGATATTAAGCATGAACACAAATCAGACCACTGAGACAATTTCCTAAGTCAGACCCCATTACTACTCTGTAAAACATACATCTTAAAAATACAAGAAAAAAAGGTGAAGTACTGAAAATTAATACTAGGCAGGTCAATGCACATTCACAAGCCAATTCTCCTTCTCTGAACAGAATAAGAAAGGTATCTATGAACAAATGCTTTCAGTTTCCTTTGGGAAATGCCAAAAGGCTTGGATGTGCTTTAGGAAAAAAATTAGGCCAGGCTACTTTTACAGAGAAAATTAGCAATGAAAGACAAACCCCACCTAAAAAGAAGGCCTCCAGCCCTTATCACTCTAATGGCCACATAAAAGTCACATGCAATTGCTTTTTGCTATGAAATACATGAGTATCATGGGACAGAAAAATAAGGAATGGACCATGCCATTGAGAAAGGATCAGTATTCAGAAGCTGCAGCAGCCCCTGGAGCTCTTTCTTACCACACCCAGTAAAGGCCATCATTAATCCTCTTCCCTTGGCATCAGTACAAAGCGACTCCTTAAATGAAATAAGCTGATTATTTTTTCCTACCATCAAATCAGCTGATTATTCACCATCAAATAAGCTGATTATTTTTTCCTACCATCCGTATACAGCTCTACCACAAGAAATGCACTTCAGCTGGAAACTAAGGCAATTTGTATTGACTGACTCCACTGAGTCAAGAAAAAGGCCCCTACATCTGCGCTGACAGCTCCATGCTTCCCCTTACCCCTCCAGCTTTGCTGACTCTCAAGATCAGAAGGAAGAGACAATCCAGGGGCACATTCAGAAGGTGGCAAGCTCCAGACCAACAAATGGGACCCCTACAAATATAAACCCTGACGGCCAGTACCCAACATGATTGTAGCCTCCTTAAAGGAGCCAGCCCTTCCCAAACTGCTGAACATCTCAACCTCTTGGATACCAAGAGCATAAGAAAGGGGAGAAAAATCCAAGTAGTGTTATGCTTGTCCTGAAAATACCAGGTGGTACACATCAGGGCAACATTTAACAGATTTGAAATTACCAAACTGGCCAGTCACAGATTGCCAATTCCTACCCACATAGTATCACAGTAAAACGTAAGGCAGCTTCAAAGAGCTGAGAGTTGTCCTTTTCTTTTCTCCCCAAACTGCAGCTTAAGCATCCCATATTGTGTCCCTCCAAACGTTCTGACAATTTCAAGCATTCCAAGAAAAACACTACAAATATACCAGAAGCCTAAAAGGAGTTTCTCTAGCTATATTTCTTCCTAACTGGCCATTTCTAGAAGGCTAATATCACAGCATTATTCCCAGACTTTGAAAGCAAAAACTGAGAAAAGGACCAAGGGAGGTTCTACCTCCTACGCACTAACTCAATTCCTCAGCAGCCAGATCCTTTCCCTGCCGAAGGTTTCTATTTCAATGTCTCTACCCATAGGATGGAAAGGCTTCCCCTTCCAGGTGGCACACTAAGCACTCTAGATGTTCATCAGACTTCCAGGGGCAAGGATGTCAGACTGGGACAACATGTGAGAAGCTATTTCTAGCTGTTCTCCTCTGCTTTGTCAGGCACACAGCAAAGCTACTCCCAAAGCACTCAAAGCAGGATGTAAGACAGAGATGACTCAACTTCTGTTCCTCATAGTAAGCTATATATAAAAGGCTAGTTACCACCACACTTTCAAACCTGGGTTTTAAACAGAGGTGGAGATACTGAGAAAAATCACAGTGGTCCCTAGATAAACCACCATGACATACCAGGGGAATCGGCGCGTACAATAATCCCCCTACTGCCAAAAGGCCAACACCCTGTGCAAAACAGATCCATCTTCCTTCCTCTTCCTCAGCGCGACCTCCACTGGGGCCGAGCGCTTTCCTGTCCCACCGGCACCGGGCGGGCCCAGCCCTCCAGCGATAGCCCGTGTCCAGCGGCTGCCCCGCGCCTCGGGAGCGGAGCGAGCTTTGGCCAAGTGACACGATTCAGTGCCGCGCTCGCTGACAGCCCCACAGCCCCACGCCCCGGGTTCTGCCGCGGGTCAGGGGGTGCCGGCTCTGCCCCACAGCAGCCCCCAGGGCTGGGGGACACAGAGCGGGCACTGAAGCCGGCGCCGGGGACACGGGCACTCGCTTCGCCCGGGAAGGGGAAGCCCAGGCACATCACCGAAACCAGGGCCCCCCTGTCGCCCGCCCGCCCGCGCTGCG
>VXAX01001524.1:3851-53026 GCA_013399835.1 Leptocoma aspasia | reverse complement strand
GCCACCGCCCCACGCGCGGTGCGGCGCCCGCGGGCCGCCCTGGGGCTTGTAGTCCGCGCTGCCGCGCCGCGCCGCCGCCGCCCGCCCCAAGGAACTACGCGTCCCAGCGACCCCCGCGCCGCAGACCTGCCCCACCTGCCGCGGCCGGCGGCGCCCAGCGGGCGTTCCGGGGAGGATGAATAAGCGCCGGCCGCGGCGGCGGAGGGGCGGCAGGGGGGGCTCTGACTCGGGTGGGTCGCTCCTCGACATGGACCGCCCGCCGCCGGTGCGCCCAGGGAGGGCAGGGCTGCGGCATGCGGTTTGGGAGAGGGCAGGTGCTGCCCGACCGCATCTGCCATCCCGAAACCTGTTCGGTTTCGGCTATGAAGGGACTCTGGCAGGAGGCACCAGGCCTTGGGCACCGGGGGCTGCTGCCACAGCCGCCCGCTCCCGGCCCGTGCCGCTCCGGTGTGCCGGGGCCCACGCGCGAAGCAGAGCCTTGCCCGGCCGCCTGCGCGCTGTTACGGCACCTGCGGTGGCTCCTGCTCTGTCATCCCAGCCGCGCTGCGGGCAGGCTGGGATCGCAGGTAGACAAAGGACATTAACGTCCTTAACTCGAAGAGACACGCAGGAGACAGGAAATAGTTTGAAGCAAACATCGCAAGATCATAGTGGCTGAGATGGGAAGACACCTCTGGAGGCTGCAAGGTCCAACCATCTTCCTCAAGCAGGGAAAGATGCTTTTTGCTGAGCCGTGGCAGGCGTGGCTTCAAAGCCATGCTCACTACTTCTACCCTCATGCTTTGCTCCGTAATGTACAGTTAAATGTAACGTGATAGAGCCGCATCCCTCCACCCGTGGGGATGTGTTTTTTCAAGGTGTGATGGGGATCTGGTGGTTAGTGAGGGAAGTTTTATCCCAAGAGTTAATTTGATGGGGGATACACACGGTTCAAATACTGCATAAGGTCTCTTCCAATAACTGGCACAGTAACACTGCCTAAAAAACCTGAAATCTTTAGTGGTTCAAATGTAAGACAAAGGATGGTGCTGCAGTGTGGCTGCCATCAGATTCCCTGTGCATTTATACCTGTGTCAGTGGTAGATGTGTGTAAAAAATGACAAAGATGTCATATTTTGGACACACCTTGGTAGGACTAGGGAGGTCAGGGACATCTGCAGTCCAGCAGAGTCCAGTAAAACAGTGAAAGATGGAGAACATGGTAAAGCAAATGGGCAGCAAGGCCAGGTATGAAATAATGGATTTATGAACTCTGTAAGGATAGATTAGTCATAGGGGACTCTTACCTAGTGTCAGTGGTTGCCAGTACAAGCAAACTCCAAGGGAACAATTTCACAACCTCCAGTTGCAGTCAAACATTGGCGTCCTCACGCTACCCTTGCCAGCACCTCTGTTCTGCTTTCCTTAGGCAGCCCTTGACACCTGTCTGAGCCAAGACCAAACTAGTTCAGGGAATGAGCCCTGTAGAAAGCTGAAGAGTCCCAAACCCACTCCCCGTGGGGTCAGACCGGTGCACACAGAGACAGGGATCAGGACCAGCCTGATCCAGAGCTGATGCTGTTCCCACAGAAGGCAATGGCACACCTGAAAGCCAACAGAAGTTAAGATTAGGTACGTAAAAAGATGGAAAACCATTCCTGAACCTCTCCCTCCCTGAGGCTCAACAGAGTTTGGGGGCTGTATCATGTCATCATCAGCCTCAAAAACATCAGAGCAATTTCTCTGTAAGGCCGGGAAGAATAGCCATCAGATTTAATGTGCTGCCCTTCTCCCTCCCAACTGCTGAAAAGTACAGCAGTGAGGTTTATCTCGGATACTGGCTTTAATATTTCTTTGGCAAAGCTCTCCAGAATGTAATTTACTTTATTCTCGTGCCATGCAAAACGTGAATGAGGTACAAACAGTATGAATCACAGCTTGCCATAATAACTGCTAAACACATTGTATCCCCAAAGTGAAAGTTGTCAGAAACTCTGGCAAGAAGGATAAAAAGTAAATAATATCCATAATAACTGCAGGGATCTGTGTTGTGCTAAGAGGTCCAGGATAACTGGAACACCTTGTGGTCAATTTGCTGGAAGCCTGGGTTCATCAATTTATTTCCCCATAACTCAGTTTCTTTGTCTGAAAAACATAAATAACAATATTTCTGACCTTTTTTCAAAGAGCCCTGGAAAAGTACTGTGCATGAGAAGTTCATGTGAAATTATTATGTTAGGCAATACAGATGTAATACAAGTATATCTAACTTAGCATCTGACATTTTTCTGAATAGGAAGTGTTAAACATCCTCATTCTTCTGAATGGGAAGGGTGATCCTCCATTTTAATGTCAGGTTTTGTGAGTCTCTTCAGGATGCCTACTTCAGCCTGCACTGTTTTCCCATATTAATCTTTTATTGCATGCATGCAACGTTTTACAGTGAAGGAGCAAAAATTAGAGTGGAAGAATATAACATACCAAAATTAAAAAGCAGTGAGAGGAAGCCCACTTCTCTCTTAAACAGTTACCATTGTGTAGAGTATATCCTTTGCCTCTCCACAGATCTACAGGGGGAATCCTGATACTGTTGCCAGACCTGCCTCTCTTACCCAGTTATTCCAAAAAGTGGTTGTCTTAGTTCTTCAGCCAATTGTTTAATACAATACCGCAGAATGCATTTATGGGGACAGGTCTTCAGTCAGCCTAAATCCTCATGAAGTGTTTATTTGTTGTCACTTCTCAAGATTCATTGTTACTTCTCTTATTCCTTGTGCTTAGTATCTACATGGTTTTTAATATTTTGAAAGTTCATTTTAAAAAGCAAGCTATCCTGAGATGACTGGACTGAATAAATGAACTCAGAAAAAAGCAAAAAGCTCTTGCTGAGTCTCATAGTCTTCAGTCAGTATCCCTGAAAAGAGATCACTTTAGCATTGCCTGTAATCCCACAAATCCAGGGATTTTCCTACTTCTTTGTGATATGAGGATCATAAATTGAGTAATCCCCACTTCTTGACTTCAAACACAAATGTATCTGGCAATGTCAAGTCATCAACAGCAGTGATTGTCTTCTAGGCACCTGCCTGAAAACTAACAACCAACCAAACTGATAACGAAACTGAACCTTCTTAAAAATTCGACAAAACTTCTGCTTTGACAGTATGTTGAGCTTACTATGTTAAAAATACGTAAGTAAATACTCTCTACTTCTTATCTACTGATCTCACTTTCTCTAAACCCTAAGGTCACATGCAGCCATAGGCAGAAGGCATGTCAGCTATCTGTGATCTGTCGGGAACTGATAAGGCCTGGGCTGGGTTCCTGGGAAGCAGCATCACAACTTAGTTCTCAGAGGTGGCAAGAAGGGAGATAAAAAGGATGGGTGGTCAGAAATAGCCAGTGGGATGGTTTTCCTCTGAAACAGAGGAATTTGACAGAAAGGAACTGTTTCATCAGAAATAAATAGCAAAACTTTAACATTCATAAATAGCACTGGGTTTGTTTTCTAACTGTGCTGAGAGGGAGATCAATGGAAGGGAAAGACCTTAGAGGACTCATGCCCTTTCTTTTAATATTTCTACTTGGTAATAAACATTGCTAAAGCATTTCAAAACCTGTTTTCTCTGGATAGAAGAGATAACACCTTGATTTACTGCCATGTAGCCTCAGAACAAAGTTCATTAATCATTCGATAAATTCACTGTCTTAAGGCCAAATTTGGCTTTTGCTATATCTCTGTGAATCTGCAATAGTTTCATTAAAATCAATGATTTTGCAGCAAGCTTTAAGTCCTAAAATGAGGGGAATTACCACTGTGGTTTCCTTCAGCGAAAATCAGCTTTCAGGAAGCTGCTCTCAACAAGCAGAGTAGCTGGAAGACTGTAATTCTGCCTTGTACTCCTCTTGCTTCCCCTTTCCATTAATGGATAATATCAGCAGCTTATAGAGTATGCCAGGATGTGAGGGCTGAGCCAGCAGATGAGGCCAAAGTGGCACAAAGAAGGGCTTTGCAGAAGGCAGGGCTTAAAAAAAAGGAACCACCAATTCAGACAGAAGGAACAATACCAGAGAATGGCTGAGAAAAGCATGTAGGATAATTTAGATGTAGGTTAGCTGCCATGGCAACCACGTACCAAATTACTCCACTTCTGTGTCTCTAAACCTGCCAGCAGCTAATTTTGTTTGTATGTACTTCAGGCTTTAAAGCAAATTAAACCACCTTAAAACTCATGAGGGATTGCAGATGACATGCAGATGACTGGGACTTCTGTGGGATGCTTGGTTTAATACAGAAAACAGAGATAGAAAAAATAATAGCCCTTGAAAATTCTCATTTCAGTAAGTGGCTAAAAAATACATAATTTCTTTAACAGTCATAGCAGGCAGTTTTAACCCTGCATTCATACTGCTTTGCCTTGCACATATTTATCAGGTCAACCTGACACTTTTACCTCAAATGTGTTTATGAGAAAGAAAGTGGTCTTAGCAGCAGCTCTGTTTATTTTTCACTGCAAGAAACTGCCATGTTATAAAAAGAAAAAGACAATTTTTTTTTTACTCCAGGATTCTTTGTAAAATCTTAGATCCCTAAGGAATAAAAAGAAGGCTATCAAAGAGCATGCTGCAAGGCACATGCATATTATTAGTTACTAAGAATAGCCCATTGCTGAGTGTGAGTGAAAATATCCAAATGCATTCCCTTGATAAGTTAGGCATGTATTCCTCTCTCTGG
This sequence comes from Leptocoma aspasia, assembly GCA_013399835.1. Lineage (NCBI taxonomy): Eukaryota > Metazoa > Chordata > Aves > Passeriformes > Nectariniidae > Leptocoma > Leptocoma aspasia. The sequence continues at coordinate 48,312 of VXAX01001524.1, read as the reverse complement.
GCACACGTCAAAGTGTCCTCAAATGGAAAAATAATGTTATAACAGCCTAAGCTCTCCCTCGAAGGCCATGTACATGTAATCCTAGAGAAACACAACAGAGCCTTCACAACACCTCTACGGAGGAGGCCCACAGATCATTATAGCTATTGGACTCCTCTTGTAAGGTCCATGGAAACTCTTCAGAGTAGAAAGAGGTCTGTTTTTTTGACCTTCCCACTAAAACTTGGTGAATATCATTGAGATGTTCAGCCATTAGTTGAGAGGCATTAGGGCTTGATCCCCCAAAATCAGCAGGAATCTTTGAATCAACTGCACAAAAAGCTGTGGTCAATGCCAGGAGATAATTCCCAGTCCCTCCATCATCACATGATACTCACTGTGGAGTGTGGTATTCAGTAATCAGGGCCTGCCTCCAGGCAAAATGCTGGACTTCAAAATATCTTTATTTTGATGGCATTTTCCCAATAGCTTCTCCTTAATGGGATTTGTCTTAAGATCTCCTGTGTTTGAAAAATTGAAAACAGTTTTCAATGCTATATTATGTTTTCTTAGCCAAAATTTGAGATAATAGCCCTTAAATACCATGTATGAAAAACTAATAGTTATGTGACCACATTCTCCAAGAACATTCAGTTACCCTGTGAGGCCCCCTTGCACTGTTGCTTTTGTGGCTCACTCTTGATACAAGAGTGTTATCATGGAGCATTAAGTATTTGATTTTTCTTGCAGAGTTTTCACTTGGTTTCATTATTTTAGCCTGTTGCAGTTATCTGTGTCAGCAGAGTTGCTCCAAAGTTGCTTCCAAGCTACGTGGTTACCTAAAAATTCTGGCTCCAATGCATCTGTGATGCAGCATATCCAAGCACTTCATTGTTCTGTCTGGGAATGGTCTGTAGCACAGCTGGGAACAAGAGATGCGTGGGAAGCAGAGCACAGAGCATGGTTACAGCCAAGAAACCTGATCTTGGAGTGTGTAGGTGTAAACCTTTAAGATATTCTCACATTAAGCAGCAAACTTAGTGCCCCTTGCCTTCCTGCCTTCTGCAAGATAAAGTTTAAAATGTGTTTTCTCTCTAAGTGTATGGCCACCTGAGACACCTTGGATCAGTATGATTGCAACTACTCTCAGCAATGGTTAAGTACCTTTGTGGATGTGAATCATGTCAAGCTCAGGAAGCAGTAACAATGCCAGGACTTCAAATTCTGCTGTTTGAAAATCCCTGTTCTTCTAACATCATCCCCTGCTGAGCACTGTGTCTCCTGAGGAAAGGATCCACTGCTGACAAATCGTCCCACTGATGTGACCCAGTTAAGTACAGATGGACACCTGATGTTGATATGTAAACCTGTGCTCCACTGCACATTGTGTGAATTCAGGGTCATTAAACCAAAGATATTTTCAGATATTATAATCTCTAATATGCTTTGTCTGTCATTACAGGCACAGTCATCAGTAAAGCTGTGTCACAGAAGCATTACTAATCTGGGATGGCTACTGTGTGCTTTCAGGTTGGCAGTTCATTGGTCTTCTTTTCAACCAGTGCCTCCTTCCGAGGGTAAAAGGACTAGAACTGATGACACTCTTCTCTGCTTACACTCTGCTCTCTAAGCCAATGTCTGTCTTTTTGCATCTACTGGACACCTTGCAGTTGCAGGAGACATTGGTATGTCTGTCCCTGAACTCTCCAGGTGTTACTGTGATGTTTTATTGTGGTATTTTGGACTGTCAGTCAACCCCCATGCTAAAGCACGAGAACACCCAATAGTCTTCTAAGCTGGCAAGAGTTAATCCAGGGTCTCCTTGTGGTCTCTTCTGAGGCTTTTTTGTTTGTTCTGATGCTTTGGTCCTTTGTCTGGAACTTGAGACATTGTTTCTCAGGTTGTGTACTTCTACGGTTTCACTTTTCTTTGTGGCTCCAGGTTAGATCTACTCTCTTAAACTGTTCATTCGACATAAGGATATAAGAGAAGCTGCTCTAGGCCATGGCAAAGATCCATACAGCTCCATCTTCTCTCAGCAGTGGCAAGTAGTGAATACCTATGAGAAAGAGGGTGAGTGCAGAAGGTTCCTTCCTCTTCTATATCTTCCAGTTTCTGGCAACCAGCAGGTCAAGTTTGTGAGCCAAGGGCACACCCAGTCCCTGGACTGTAAATGTTAAGCTGATGTTTTTGTGGTAACATTTACAGTGACTGCAAGAGCTCTTCCTTGAGTGGCAACTGCTCCTTCAGCAGCAGTTATTAGGTCTGCATTTATTAGGGCTGTATTTTTCGCATATGCACTCTTTTGTATTTATCAGCATTGTATTTTTCTGACATTTTACTACCCAGTCTGTTGATAATGTGAGATCCCTGTGTTACTTTCTCAGGCAGATCTTGGTTTTGACTGTTGGAAACAGCTTTGTATCATTAGCCACTTTGGCTATCCACCATCTTTTTCCAGCCCATTTGTGGATGTGTTGGACAAGGCAGAACCTGCCCTGATCTCCTGTGCTTGCCTTTCTGAAAATGTCTTTAATTGTGAAAAATTATCAGTAGCTCCCACCTTTGTTTTTCATCCTCTAACGCATTACTAATTCACAAAAGGATCTACCTGCAAACTAAGGCTTTTTAATGAGCCTTCTGAGGTTTGGGGAATCCTGTGGAAAAATTTCTGAAAAATGCCATTATACAAATGCTGGGCGAAATTGGAATAGGGAGAAGGGTGGAGGGCAAGGAGATGTATTTGTTTTTGAGACCAGAAGGATTTTAGTCTTCTTATGTTTGAACTTCCCCTTAACCTGAGAAAATGGTGTAGTCTTCCAGAGCACTACTTGTGAAAGGGCAGCATATTTCCACTGAAATCCATCTGGCAATGCTGATAACATGGGCCGAATGTTCAGCTTATTAGTAGAATTACTAAGTTTTTTTTTTTTTTCATTTACTCATTTCTTTGAACCCAATTTTGTAAGCAAGAATACTTTTGTCTCTTCATAGTGAACAATTGTACTCTGTTCAGAAAGAGTCAAACCCACTGAGATGGAATGCAATTCTTAAACTCCAGTTAGACTTGGGTGGGGTTAATGCAAATTTATGCTGAACTCCATGAAGGCACAGTCAGGGATTGCATTTTTACTGCCTAACAGGAGCAGCTTATGCTGCCACTGAAGCCAGAGTAGCTTAGTCACTGATTTCAGTAGGAAAAGGAACACCATTTGTCATACAAGATTCACTTGACCTATCTTTCTGTAAATAATGAAAGAAGACATTTCAGGAAATTTCACAGTGTCTTTTTTCGTTTGATTATTATTCCACCTGCTTTGATGGTTACTTTATTTGTCATCTGTCAGAAAATGAAACTCAGTTTATACTCTTAATATCCGAATAGAGCTATAATGCATGTACATGGGCTTGTATTTAGGAGTGGTGCCAACACTGAGTAATTTTAATATATGATATGGTTGATAATATCTGCACAAGTACTCTACAATAAATCACTGTAGAAATGAAGGTAGGTTTCCTGTGTGGCTTACAGTATTATACTAAAATACAAAAGAAACCTGACTGGGTTTCAGTTATGAAATAATAGATACTGAGCCATTTTCAGGTTTGCTCCATATTGCCAAAGTGTTTAAACAGGTGTGTTTCACAAAGTTTGTGAAACAAAAGCTCACCTCAAAGTAAATCAACATTAGGAAGCAAAACCAGTGCTGAGTGATAGTGCTTAAAAACTGAGAAACAAGAGTGGTTTTAAACAGCAACTGAAAAGATGCTTTGATGTTTTTTAAAGCACTCCCATATAGTCTAAAAACACGTTAGTTTTCTGTGATTATGTACAAGACACCGCATCTTTTATCGGTGTAGTTTTGTAGTTTGGATTATGCCCATTGAACATTAACTTTTTTATTGTAATATGAGCATGCCAGCAGTTTTTGAAGATTAAGAAAACGTGCTTATGAACCTAACTGCTAAAACCCATTATTTTGTTTCTAGAGCATTACCTTATTTGTACAAATGGGGGAAAAGGGAAATAAACCTAAAAGCCTGGTTAACTTCACTTGACCAGCAATTATACTTACTGTTTGTAGAAACAGGCAAACTCCGTTGCAGTGAATGCAAGGGTAGGCCAAATATTGTTTGCTGAATTCCAGTGCCATCTGTAATCAATACCTTAACTTGATGACAGCTGAGAAAGTACCTGTCCCTTGTGCTGTGCGTGGAACACCTCCCATTGCCACAGAGCGACTGGTGGCCTCCCTCTGAAACCCAAGGCTCAGCAGTAGCACAGGCAGGAGTATTTGGGTCAAAGATTGTTAGCAGAACCAGAGGTGGATAACATGACCTGAGGAGAAATTAAGAAAATCTTAAGAATTCTGTCTGATTTTACATAACTCCCTAAAACCTTTAATTCATTTGAATTCACTGAAGGCAAATGGCTTCATGCCTTTAAGTGTACAGAAACCTTGTGACAGCAGGGCTTGCATTGTGTAGCTCTCTGGCATGACTTAGGCAAGATAAGACATGAACAATGGGGAGTTATTAACATGAATAATTTTCCATGCAAATTGGAAGCACTGCAGAACAATAGGATGGCTCTGGCTTAATGGCATCAGGTTTTCTGCAGAGTTGAATATAAAATATCACAGTAGGAAAGAAATAATGGAGTCAAAAGCTGCTAGAATAAAACTGCTTTGAAAAATTAGCTCAGGCAGGTGGACCACAAGATCCCTTTTCCTGGAAGTGTTTCCAGAGATTTGGTTTCCAGAAAACATGCCTGGAAAGCCAGTGCTGAAGAAAAACCACAGATTTTCCAAACCTGAAGAAGCTTACAAATACAACGCATGAATCTAAACATCTTCACCAGATTCACCTTCATTCCACACCTTGGGGTCAGCAGCATTATGACAGATGCATTTGCATCTATATTAATCAAATATGTTGCATCCTTCAATATAGGAAATAGAGAAGCAACATAGAAAGAGGAGCAAGTTAACTTTTCTCCATGTCTCTTTGTGTGTTGTTGTATTCAGGAGAAAGGTTGTAGGAAGGAGGAGGGCTAGTGGAAGACGTAATGAAAGCTACATGTTCCTTGGGGTAGGTGGTTGCTGGTCTGATTTTCCCAATGTGATACAGGTCTCAGCTGAGCAGCAGAGCTGGTGCTAGTCCGTGGCAATATCTTATACTGGTTGAAAACACCAATCCCAAGAAGCTCAAGGGAAAAAGGGTTCTCACAAAAGATAACAGCTGTTCCACTCCCTGCCTATTCTGTCCTCCCCTTGCTGAAACCTCCTCCACTTACACACACCTGACACCCGTGGGAGTAATCCGACAGAATGTTTCCATTTGACATCTTGGTGGACAGTCTATGGAGCAGCAGGATGCTCTCTGAAACAAGCAGACCTCTTTTGATTTATTCACTCCAACAGTGGGGATAATTTTAGAGCACAAATGACAGGAAATAATTTTTGTGCAGTTCATCAGGAAACAGAGCAGGGCAAAGCACCAATAATTTAGGAACAGGAGCTATGACATGCTGCCCATGCTGCATATTCAGTGCCTCTCTGCCTGTAAAAGGAATTAAAAATAGAACGTTTATAAAAAGAGTTGATTTTGCTGAGTCAGATCAAACTACTGTATGAGTCTGTGTTCAAAAACTCCCAATGTAGTTTATGTTCTATTGGTAACCAAAAGGTGACAATCAGCCAGTTCCAGTCCATCAAGTGCAACACTGACTGAAATCAGCAGAGCTGTATCACTTGCCCCTAAGTCTGAAAGGTTTCCAACAAATTGCTGACACAGAAGAGGTCACTCAGCCATCTCTCAGTACTAGGGAAGGAGGGAGGGAGAGATGGAAGTAATTACACCCTTAGAACAAGATTGCTGTATGTCTGTTTGGGAAGTCAACACTGCTGCTGCCTCTGTGAGCCTTTCTGTGGTTACAGGGAGGATTTCAGTCTCTGTGCACCTTCTGGTGCACTTGGCAGTCTGGCACCTTCAATGCGTACTTGATTCTCTACTGAAAGTCTTGATGCTAATTCTTAAAACTAAGAAGCTGTGTTCCTCTATCCATGTGAAATGAGAAAGTGTAAATTTGTTTGCATGTCAATTTCTGTTGCAATGATGAATCCTCACTCAGTACAACAGCTTTTGTATTTTGTACACAGGTTTTCTGCCTATGTGGAAGAAAGATTACCCTGTTTCTGCAGTCTGATAGCATAAATCCAGCCAGATCTCTAAAGTTTGTGATGGCTTCTTTCCTTCTTGAAACTTTTCTCCAGAATATCGTATTATATCCCTTAATATTTTCTATGCCAACTCACCACTTTCAGAGTGACCGAAATACAATGTGACACAAAGGGAGTGCTCCTGTATACATTGACTCAAGGCATGAAAGTCTTTTCTGCAAAAGCCTGACCTTTTTCATGCAGAACTGAATCAAATATCACCTTCTTTAGTTGGTCACCTAGCTGCACAGAGGTAAAATCAGGGGAAAACCCCTTCTTCAGCACAAGTGATGATGACAGCTGTTCCTACAGAAGGTGGAATTCTTCCATGGTGACTTCAGAACAGTGTCAGATTTAAACTGGCCTTTGGCTCTTCTTGGCTTTAGACACAGATCTCTTTTTAGTGAGCCTTCAGTGACCCTCTCATGATGTTAGTTTGGTGGCTGACCAGCAAGAAGGTTGCTATTTCAGCAAAAATGCAGGAGAAATGGTGACAGCTGCGTGGGCAGCAGCAAAATCAGAAGCACTACACTTCTTGGAAATGAAAGACAGGCTTTGAAGCTACTTCAAGATTAAGAAACAGAAGAAAACTATCCAGTTCCTGAGACCAGGTACCAGCATTAGCTGTATCCAAATATCAGCTTGATTGGAGTCTCACCTCACAATTACACCCACTGGCACACTGGCAGTGAAGCCTAGATGCACAAAATTGTGAGAAACTAATGTACACTCCAGCAGGTAATCTAAACTTATACAAGGTGCATGTCCCTCCCTAAGACCTGAAATATTACTCAGCAGTTGAATAAACATCCAGGATGTTGTTTAGCTGTAAGCCTGATACATGCTTTGCATGCTTGTTGTGTGCCTGTGACATTCAAGCTATTGTTTCATTAATTCATGGCTTCCTAAGACAGCCTTTTGATAATAAAGTAGTTCTGCCTTGCCTTGGGTGTCACCCTGCCTGTGGCATGGAGGTGAGAAAACTGAGCTGATCTAGCATCTATACAAGTACACAGCATTACTAGTTGTGCAAGGTAACTCTCAGTCTCTATTATTACTTATGCATTTTTTCCATCACAGTTAATATTCTGAGTAGTTTCAATTATCATCTATGGGTAGAATTTTCAAAACCTCAAAGTGTCAGCCTAATTCTGCTTTCAACAAAATCAACAGTATTTTTATTGACCTTGACTTTGGGTGATGGTAGTTCACTATAAAGCATTTCATCTTGTATTGGGCCAAAAAGAACCTCTAAAAGAAGACCTGCTCCTGAAAGCATTTGGCTAATTAAATCTTTCTTTTTAATTCTGTCTCTGCTTCCCCGGAATATTTTAAACATTGGGAAAGATATCTGACCATGAACATATCAGACAAATGGGGACAAAAACCTGGTTTAGAAATGTGGACAGATCAACCATTGAAAGGAATAACAACTGCAAAATCACATAAGAATTAACTGTCTGTCAACCAATGAAAATAAATTTTAAGTTTTCTTATCCCTAGTGCTCATAGGAGCCTTTTAGAAAAGTCTCAGCTCTTCTGTGCCATACTTCAAGGGCTTATACAAAATTGCTTTTGACCTGCCATTTCTGAGACCTCATTCACTGACAACTTCTGGCACTTAGTCCTAATGCTGAAATCATCCTTTTAAAATTAATGATTGTACCATTCTCCAACATCCTACACAGTCTTCTAGAGTTTCACGCCTGGTCATAGGGAGGGTGGTTAAGCACTCAAACAGGTGCCCAGAGAGATTGTGTGCAGCCAAAACCCAACTGGGCAAGGTCTGAGCAACCTGATCTGTCTGTGACACGCTCCCTGTTTTGAGCAGGAGCTTGGACTAGATGACCTCCAGAGATCCCTTCCAGCTTCGATTAAGTCTTGGGCTCAATGATTCTGCTTCTTTTTTCCACGTACCACCCACTGCTACGGGAGATCTCACACAAAAATGCAGCTATTGTAGCTCTCCCCTGCTAGCCTTGGGCTTTCACAATTGTTTGTTCCCTAATAAATACCCTGTTTCAGTATTTCCTCATGGTGTCTAACTATTAGCTTAAAGACAACACAGACAGAACATCAAGCCTTTCTTCCAAAATCCTCAAGTTCAGTCTCACTGTTAGGTACCATCGTTTTCTTATCCAGCTTTTTAAAATCACATATTCAAGCTGTATCTAAACATTCCTGGTTTTTTGTATATCAAACCTCTTACACTCATCCCTCCCTTTCAGTAATGAGGGACCTAAGATAGGATTCCAGAGATGTGAGCTTTATATTAGTATTACATCTACTTCTGTGCATCATTTTGTGGGGGTTATTTGGTTGAGATATTCTACAGTTTCACAGGTTTTTTTCTGCTTTCCATTTGTTTTTTCTTTTGTTAAAAGACTTAATCTTCTCAGATAATTTTTAGAAGGTAATTTCTATAAACTAAAATTAAGATTAATACCATGGTCTTAGCTCTCCTTCTAGTTCTCATGTCACATCTTTACTATTGGTGGTTGCAAAGATAGTGAATTTAAGATTCATAACACTTGGTGTTGTTTCCAGCATTTCAGTAAGTCCACAGTGCAGAGCTTCATATGAATTAGCAGTGCTTCAGTTGGAATACATGAAGATTTTGAGACATTTAATTTACATTTTGAAAACAGAGTTCTTTATTTAAACCTGCCTATGGTATCTATTTACCTATTGAAGTCTAAAGGGTAAACATAACCAAAAGATAAAAGCTGCACCTTAGAAAAATAGGGATAACACTGTTTCCACCCTCTTAACCTTCTTCTGGATATGACAATTTTAACATCTTTCCAGCAAGGAATATATTTTATTATATGTTTCCAAGGCATGACTGGATATCCACTCTTCTGAATGAGTGGAGAGATTTAAACAGAAATAAAAAAAAAATAAAATAAATTTAAAAAAAACCACAAAAAACTCCACCAAAAAAAAACCCAAACAACAAAACACCACCAACGGGTTGTACTGCTTCAGCTTTTAAAGGACAGCTTTTTAAGAAATGCATCTTTTCTTATGCTGCAGCCTTTCAAAAGGGATCCTACTTTCTAAGAAAATCAATGAGAGTAACTTCTGTCATGTCATCTTGGTCCTGTAAGTTAGGCTAGGAAATGCAGCTGAAACTAAAATCTTCCATACAGTTTCTGTTTTCTGAGAGTATTTTTGAATATCAGGTGACATATGTGGGTGGGGGAACTTCAACATTAGCTTTAATCAAATCTCAGCTTTTGCAGGAACTTCCCAAAGCCTTTCTCACCCTTTTCTCCTGACTGAAACATTTTGCGAGTTTTAGGTGCATTCCAATTAGAATCTGAAATATTTGATTGTGGTTTGTTGTCTTACGATGTTCCAAGTACTCCCAAGTTTCATTTCACCATTCAGATCTATCCCTTTAGCCTTCTATTGTGAAGCTAGCCCTAAAATATTACCTCTGTATCTGAGGTACAGACCACATTCAAACAAATCTGGTGATTTCCAGAAGACTTTTAGTCTGAATGAGGAAGAAAAAACATTGATCTTCCACCACAGGCAATGAAGACAGAATTAACAGGACTGAACCTATAGCAAAAGCAGCTGCTTGAAACCGTTTTAGAAAGAAAAGATGAAAGGTAGCTTCCCTATGTTTCTGTGTAGAAATATCACTCATTCAGTAGTGGTTAGCAGAAGAGTCTTCTAATACAAGAGAGTAGGTATATAAATTGAGAGTTGAAGAGTGAAGAAATAATCCAGAACAAAGTAAATGTTTTTAACCATCTTTATCATGTGAAAACAATATTAATAAAAGAAAAAGGCAAATGTAAAGTTAGAGCTGGAATTTGTGATCAGAAAGAAGATGCGTGGGAAAAGAAATTTATTTCACACAAGAAATACCCAGCAGGAAAAACTGTTAAAATGAGCCCTTACAGCTATTTAGTGTGTAGTATAATAGGTCTCTTTTCTGGTTAAGAACTTTCAGGATGTCATAGAACATGTACTAAATAATAGAACACTATCATAAATCATACCAGGACCCATCAATTTCTTTCCAGTGATAGCTAGTTAAATACACTGTGATTTTCCTCCTTGCTTTAGCTTGCCTTCAATTGCTCATGCCTTTTCTTTGGCATTCTCGTTCTTCTCATCTCACAAGTATAAATTTTTATCTGCTTTTCTCATTTAACATCTTGTCTTGCCATCATGATCCTTTCCTATTCCAGGTCCTGGTCTCTTTCTCAGACAAGCTTTTCTTGTCTGCCTGTTTCTCCTCCCAATACAAATAACCTTGATTATATTCTATTCTTAATTCTGCTACTTTTACAGATTTTTCACTCTCATCTCTATTGGAATAAGATACATTAGTAAGCAGATAAATACAATTTTTATCAATAAGGCAAAATGCCTAAAATTCACATACACATTGCCAATATTCACATACAGAACATTGACAGAAATGTGAGCAGCATATTTTTTCTTTGAAATCAGTGCAATGTAAACAAAGCTTTTCCTGTTGGTTTTAAAAATGTATTTTTTTCTGAACTCTATAAATTATTTCTAGTTGTTACTTTTCAATATCTCTGTTATTTTTCTTTTTTTTTTTTTTCCACTATGTACCATTATTAGTTTGGGTTTGTTTTGATTAGTTTGCATTGCATCGGTGAAGTTTTCATGCTGGGTGGGGTTTGGGATGGCCAAACCATCTCCTCAGTTTTTCTTCCTTATCACATTTTAATTTCTTTCAACTAATTCATCCTACACTCCCTTAGCTCCCTTAACTAACTACAGCTATTTCTTGCAAGCTTGATACTTGAAACATGGAATAGCTCTTTCTTTTACAATTCTTTTGTAGCACGGTCTCTTCTTAGCAAATGCACCTAACTGGTGGTTTTGGATACTCCAGGTATGTTGCACATGGCACCTGTAAGCACACTGTCTAGAGCTGGCTTTTTTAATTACAATTCAGGCCCCCACCAGTTCAGCTCCTGGCAATTGAGTTCAACTAAGCTGTTTTCATCATAGTATCTAGTGACTACTTAACTGCAGCTTACAGTTGTAGCACTGCAGGCTTCCTGTTCTTGGTCTGCTGGTTGTTCTTGGCACAAGTACATCATTTCTGAAAATTTCACACTCATTGGCTTCAGGGTCTTCATTCTCTCCTGATTCTCCTTCAGCCTCTATAACAGCTCACAAAGCTCTTTGGAGGCATCTTCATCCTACCCCAGCACTGGAAGGAGGATGGAGTGTTCTACAAAATCCTGGGTTTGGTTCCTTTCTGTTCTTCTGCCCCTTATCTCTGAATAATCACTCCCCTGGTTCACTTAACAGCTTCATACTCATCACTTACAGATCCACATTTCCACTCTAGGCATGAATCATTTTAGCCAAGCTAACAACCCAGCTTGTCTTTCCTGACAGCTCACTCTGGATATGTAATCATCAGTGGAAGCTTAATATGGTTAATTGTTCTCCCCCAGTAATTGCTTTTCCTAGCAATTGCTTTTCATTTGGCAACACAGTCTTGCACTATGCAAGTGTTTCAGCAAAGACAAACTTTCTGCAATAAGATTTTTTATTTCATCTCATTTTTTTAGACACCTCTTATCCTTGCTTTTTAAAATCATGTGAAATTTAACCCAACCAGTTTACTGTTTGTAGGACCCATCACAGTCTAGACCCTGATCTACTGACTGTGTGTTTCCCATTGAAATGCTGAGCATGAGAGCTCCTTTCAAGTACCTTCTTACACAGCCACTTGTCACATTTTGAGATCTACACCTTTGCTTTTTTCTTTTATCCTGCTGATGTGTGCCTTCATGTTTCCCTGTAAAACGCTCCATTACATCAAATGTGAGTCCTAATTTTGCTAACAGTGAGATAATTGTAAGTTCCGTCTTCCTTACCAGACTGTGTTCCACTGTTATGTTTTTGGATTACTCTTAAATTATAAGCTCCAAGAGGAGAGAACCACCTTGACAGCAAAAGGGTTTATGGTACCTGAGTAAAAATTCTAATTTTAATATAAATACATGCAAATTAAGAATATCTTGTCCTTGTATTATTGTATGGTTCTGTACAGAGTTCCTAAATACTATAGTCCTTCTGTAAATTACACATTTTCCAAATAAAATTTACTTTTAAAGTACTCTGGGCAAGACTTACAAATGCTTGCACATTGCAAATAGTTGTGTATCAAGTTATTTAGAGTACTCTTATTTACTTATTAGAACAGATGCATCCCATATTTCACCACAGTCAAGTAAAATGACTACATAGAACATGTATGCTTAGTCTGGAAACCCTGGAAATCAATAAGCAATTAATAAATACAGTACAAATGTAGAGCTCTGATGAGTTCCTTAACACTCATACCTGAGCAGATTTATTTTAGAATACCTTTCTTTATAAATCAGCATGCAATGCATTGCAGGATAATGTCTACTTATGCCACTATTGGAATATAATATGAGTGCCAAGTGAAGTGACTATGCTGTTGCATGAGGAGAAAAATAAAAGCTTTTTGCATATAGAGATTTATTTAAACAGTGAAGATTTTTGATCTATATATGAAATTTAAAACAGTGTAATTGGAAAGAACTGCTACAGAGGAATATCCTAAAACTGGCAGAAAATGAAAATGTGAATTGGCAACTAAAGAACATTTATAAATATACCATGTAACCGCTTTACCATACAGAAGCATATGTAAAAAATTTAGGAGAAGGTGGCAATGATAGAAATAGCTTAAGGAAATAGAAATTCTGCATATTATGCAAACTTTTTAAGAAGCAGAAGTAATTTTACTTTTAGATTTTTTCTGAATTTAATGAGTTTGCTTTCATTAAACACTGTATCGCATGATATATTTGACGGAACACTACACTCTGCTGAGTGACATACTTGATTTAAGGAGGTGCCAAGGTAAGGAAAATAAAAGAAACCTGTGCTTTTCACTTTCAGGGAAGTTCTTACAGGATCCAAAATAGATCAACATTTTTATCAACACTTGATTATTTCTTAATACGTCTTCTGCTGTCATCTGCCTTATAGTTTTCATAAGATGGGAAAAAAACAGCACTGTGGTTTTTCTAGTCCTTCACCTATAGAAAGTTCAAACCACTATCATTCAGGTAGAAAATTATATTTTGGTCTAAAGATCCTGTGAAAGAAGTAGAAAAACTTCCTTTGATTTGGATAGCTGAAAATTACTTCTTTTTGCTGAGCTGTTCTCACAGAACATACTGCTTAAATGAAGGCAAACATATATAAATTTTAACCCTAAACACAGCATAGAATAATGTCTACATTAACTTGACCCAGTGATCTGTAGTCATAATTGGAGCTGGAAATAAATATGGAAAGAATGGATTTGATTTCTAGATATATTCACAAACAGCTGAGCTCCGGAGTCTGGTTCCTGTCACACTGTACCTGCCCATGTATTGACACATATACAGATACAGAGATCTTCCCTGCATAATGTCTCACCAGTCTGTGACCCAATCTGGTACATTAAATTCCTACATCCCTACTAGCAAACCTAAACTTTATTTTTTAATTCTGCAAATATCACAGGCCTCAAATTTTCTGCACTGCTTTAGGAGGCAAAAATTCCCATCGCTTTCCACAACTTGCTTTCACCAACTTTCCAAACTCATTATTTCCAGGGAGTGGGACCAAGATGGCCAGCTTGTTTCACCATGGGACAACTAGTAGGCTTAGGACTCAAGTCTACAGGTCTCCCAAGTTCAGTTACATCTACTGGTGTGCACTGAAGATTGCTTACAGAGATGCCTTAGTTTCTCTGAAGCAATTTCTAGGTCCTTTACATCCCCTCTCACCTCTTGTCCAGCTGCCTGGGACTCCCCCAGCTGTGGCTGAATGTGGATTTCCCCCTAAATGGGGAAGTTCCTCAGAAGAGACAGGACTCACAGAGAAATAAACTCAAAGTCTCCAGTAGCACTGAGCATCTAAAAGATTCCCCAAGGGACTAACAGAGGGACAATTATTTTCTTCCCATGAACTACCTCCTCTCTGAATCTTGTGCTCACCCTTCAGAAAGGGAAAAAAAAGAAAAACCAACAAAAAAAGCAAAGACTGAAAAATAAGTACAAGAATCTCGATAGTCTAGCAGAGGGTGCATAGTCAGAAGTGGAAGCAGGGATAAAGAGGATCGTGCTTGCAGATGTGGCATTTCTGCCTAATACTAGTTTTGAGAAAATGGCCTGGATTTCTGGGAGCTCAACCTCAGTAAAGGCTGAGGAAAACCTGGGACCACATTGTGCTCTATCACACTTGAGAAGCAGAGAGGAGAGATGAAACTCTCAGGAAAGCTGGAACAGGGACAGTTGGCCCATGTAACAGCTTTCATATCCAGCCCAAGATATTTCTGGAGGAAGTAATTCAGAACAAGAGGTCAGGACAGGTCAGTCCAACTGATCTTGGAAGGGGTCTAGCTGTGTCTGTAGATGCATTTTTATTGTTAATGATGCTCCTTTTGTGAAAATGCTGCCCTGTTGCTTAGCCTGATTACCACACATGAATTCAGTCCTACTTCTGAAGAATCAATAGGAGTTTGATATCTGTGGGATCATGAAAATTGCACCAGCCATTGTTCTACTGCATTTAGTTTAACCTCACTGAAATATGGATGAGGGCAGAAGAAAAATCTCTTAATTTGGTGCAATTTTTTCTCTAGAGTCTACTTTGAAACTTCCCCTTTTGTTCCACTTTATACTATGTTCTGTCCTCACAATTTACACACTTTCTATTCTCCATATTCTTCTTCTTTCATTTTGGTTTAATGATTCAGCCGCATCTTCTTTGGGGTCAAGAACAGCTTCATATGATATGATGTGTGAAATGTGGGGGCATTTACAGGAACTTGAAAGCATTTCTATAAGCATTCCTATCAAAAAAGGAACATTTTAAAACAATTTGGGGTAGGGGGTTTGGGGTTTTTTCAGATTAAGTCGTTTCACAGAGTGTCTTCAGTGGTTTCCCTTTGTAGAAAGAAAGAAACTAAAAATAATCATTATTAAAGCTAAATGGTAAGATCTGAGTAGTTTCAGAACGAGCTTTAATTACCTCAGTGCTTTTTGTGTCTGATAGCGACATCTTTTGTTTACACTGAAGTAGTGCAACTAATATTCTTTACTCTGGATTATTGCTTTGAAGAGTGAACTTTGTAGCTGCAATTCAGTGGACATACATTACACGGCATGAATTCTTTCACCCATAATTCCAGATTTGCCTTTTCTCTTGTGTTCAGTGATGAAATGAAGATTCAGACAAACACTGAAATTAATAGCGTACATATTCTGTATCTGAATCAGAACCTGAAGCTTCCAACTTAACATCCCACTTCCTTTCTTGAAGGAACACTGCATCTTGAGAAGAAAAATTCCCACTAGATCCTTATGCCACAGATACTAATCCATGTTAAGTTATTACTTTCTCCCCCTATTTTAAGAAGGCATGACTGAGAAAGAGCCATAGGGGGAAAAAAATCTGTATTAATAGTTTCCTGTGGGTGTCTGTCAATATATCCTGTCACAGTCTAAATCAGGGACTGACTTTTATGTGAAGAATACAAAAATTAAAGAAATTTAAAATTAAGAACATGAATCTCAATAACTCAATTTTATTATTTTCTTCTTTTGCATGTACAGATATTTTAATAGTAACTTCGTTACCAAATGAAAAATGAACTTTAATCAATCATGAAACCAAAAATCCTAGAAGGTAAAAATGCTGGTCAGAGTAAAACAGTTATTTTGCTATTTTGCACTAAGAAACATTTTTATTTTTATAAAAGACAATAAAGCAGTAAAATGAATATCAGTTAGAGACTGAACATTACTTTACCCACACCAGTCTTGCCTGGAGAAATTTGGGTTCATATTATGCTCTCCTTCTCTTCAGATTGATGAAATAAGCAGTGAACAAACAATGTAATGGAATATTTAGACCCATGGCAAAGAAATATGACTCTTCTACTAAGTAGCGCAGCGAGATCAACGTGAAGGTGTTCATGGGACGCCTTTTCAACGGTAATCTGTTTGTAATCCTTCTCCTAGAGTCTTGCTCCATTGTGGATTTGAACACAACAAAAAATCTCAGTGAAAAAACACCCCAGATCCAGGTAGCGATCACGCCAAATGGCCATGCCTTGGTTTACCTCAGTGAAAGACCCAAGTCAAGCTCTGCAAGAGCCACCAAAATGTGCCTTTTGGTTAGCCTGCCACTCACCCTGAGCCTCCTGTTGCCATACCAGTCTTTAGTACATAACTTATTTCAAACTGCTAGGCAGCAAGTTTGAGTGCTAAATGCCAAGGCATGAGTAAATGCTGCATGGTTTTATTCAAGTATGCTTACATTATATCTTCAAATAACTTTGCCATGTGTAACACAGCTATGGGTGAAACCAGCAGCTGCCTCTAGTCTAATGCCCCTATACCAAAATCCCTCAACAAATTTCAAATTTGCCTCTTCTCCCCCAGCTGCTGCTCCATTCTCCCCTCTACAAGTCACTCTGTTCTAAGGGCAAATTCCCAGAGACCTCTGCTTCCCATTCATGATGTCCTCCAGAAGGCTTTTGCCAGTTGTCACCAACAAACAAGGATTTATTTTGAGGCTTCAGACAGGTGAACCTTTCTTTCACCAGCCATGATGTATTTCTTACTCCTAGAAACCAGTAGCTGTGTGGCAAATGAAGGCTCTGCCAGTTTTTTTGCCACTTGAACTCAAATGCAAAACCAGATGAAACAGCCACCTTCTCCACTTCCCTAAGTGGCCACACTGGACCTGTCAACCAGACTGTGCAAAGCATTTGTACCCACACAAAAGGAGTGGAAAATCTCTACAGTGCTGTCCTAGGTTAAGAAAAAGGACCCCCTTGCAATTGTATGTGTAACTCTACCCTGCTCTGAAAACTCTTCTGAGTGGGAGTAGTGAGACAAGGCAGAAAGATGGCTTAGCTCCTGAGAGTGCCAGATGGGAGAGAAAGCTTGTGATGAGATGCAAGCCACAGAGAACAGCTTTCCAGGAAGGCAAAGTTCCAGAAACTACCATCAGGAAAACAAGCCTGTGGGAAAAGCAAGTCACAGTCTTTTCCAACCAAAATTAGCCTCACTTTAGGTATCATTGAACATTCAGTTTCTTGTTGTCCTGAAATACTGAAGAGAATGACCAACTACCAGACACAGATGGGGGTAACCAAGCAGCTTACATTTTCCAAAACCTTTGAGATAATCTAAACGCCTTTCCTTCATGCTCAAGCCAAACATCTTGTAAAGAAATTCCGTTAGCACTCAAGGGTTCATACAAACTGTTTTCTATTGATACAAACATCAGTTCATCTACTTGTTGTAGCAGGGCCACAGTGATGTTCAAATCACTTCAGATCGGGAAATGCACCAGATAATGACAGCTATTTAAAAAACCACGTCACAATTTCTACACACTAACCAGGAAACAGCTAGATTCCTCCTAGCACGCAGAATGACAACAAAACCTTCCACAGCAGGGCCACTTCTATTTTCTTTGCTGTCATCAGTTTGTTGACTGGTCCCTGAGAAACTTCTCTTTACAACATTGTTTTTTTGATGTCATTCTATTACCGCCCACTCAAAACCTGGAGGAAAGCACAAAATGATTAAAGATGATCTCAAATTTGTAGCACTTGCAAGATATCCAAAGCTGTTTTGCCATAGACTTCCTCTGCTGGGCAACTTGTTTCATCATTGTGTCGAGCCTAATGCAAGAACAATTTATTTTTTACCAGAGTACAGTAATATCAAATACTGTGCCAGTGGAGTAATTCAAATACCATACAAAACAAACATAAAGTTATGTTTAAAACCTTTAATGTGCTCTTCAAAGAAAAAATCCAGGTGAGGGGAAGAGGGGGGACCGAGTGGTAACATTTAGGAGTCTTCTATCATTAATAACCTCATTGTGATATGTGAGTTGCAGGGAGCATACACAGAGCTTTTATCATCCTTTTCACCTATTGCCTCCCACTTGCAGAGGATGTGGGTGCTGTGGGTTACCAGAAAATGTTGGTAGAATATGTTCCTCTTGCTTGAGAGCACAGTTCACAGCAAAACCAACCGTTCATGAACAATTCCATACCACAGCCTTGGAGCTCATTCATATCTGCATGGGAGTCATCAAGCACAGGGTTGGGACCTGCACAGGAGTACTCTTGTCTCCGAGGCAATCTCCGTTCAGGAACAATGAGCTGAAAACACTCTTCTAGTGCCCTGTGAAGGAGTGAAAACACATCAGAGATCTTCTGTCAGTTTCGGTAAATGTTGGCTGTAAAAGTTAGTGTGGTGGTCAACTCAAACCATTAGTTGCAGATTCCCATTTAGATCAACCTGAAATAAAATTGAAGTGCAATTTCATTCAGAACTTTTTTCTCTAGCCGACTGGATATCATCATTCAGCACATTAAATATTATTCATCATCTTCCTGTATATTTGGCAAACCATTAGATCCCTGGTAAGGAATGGAACTTCATAAAGCTGAGGTGATTACTTTCAGCTTTGCCAGGAAACTCCTAAATATACATAACTAAATCACCTTACTGTATATTTTCAATATTACAAAGAACACTGGTTATTGAGTCTCCCAAGTGACCTCCATGAAATTAAATTTTCTAATAATGTGAGGGAGGAAAAGGATATGTTTAGAAAGGAAATCGTGTAAGCCTTATAAATAAAAAACTGAAGAACTACAGTTCTGGATGGAGGAAAAACCCTCTCTGTAAAAAGCATCTGGGAGTCCACCAAGCAGCCAGGAAAGGTCCAAGGTCACAGAATGAGTAGGAAGGCATTAGTTTCAGTTCAAGTTTTTAAAATTTTATATGCAGTCAATGTATCAAGCTTTTGGATCTTTTAGAAATATGCATTATATAAATTTAGGGGAAATGGCTACCTCATCTTTGTTGCATTTGCTAATAGCAAATATTTAGAAAAAATTCTACTTTGGAAAAAAAATATATAATTTTGTGCTTTCATGCAGGCCTTGTACTCTGTCCTTTACTTTTATTACATATGAGAATACATGCTTTTCATGTAAGTACGGGCATATGCACATATATATAGTGACTAAAAGGAAAAGAAGTTCACAAAAAATTAAGCCAAATTTATGTGGCTGGAGAGATGTGCTGGTTTTAATCTTACATACTATCTCAGTGGAGGCTTGGGTATGAAACTGTGCCTGGCACATACCTGCAGCAACAAGGCAAGACGTGCCTTCTGTAACATCAGTAACATTCCCAGCCCCCTAACTGCACAGGAAGACTAGGAGGGATAATGATTTCCCTGGAGCCAATATGCCAGAGGGCAAATTTTTTCACATGCCTCTAAACAAGAGGTGGGTCTAGATTTGCTTCACCATGGGGAAATCATGAGTATATCATGACCTTCTCTATCATAGTGATTTTTCCAGCCAGGTCTGAAAGAGACTAGAGTAGCTTCTACAAATCCAACCCTTGACATTAAATTGAATTCATTACAGAAAGTTCAACGAAAATTTTCTTAGCACACTGCATTTGTGTAAAAAAAAAAACCAAAAAGTCAAAAACAAAACAATCACCCATCAAAGGTAGCCCATCAGTACACCACTATCCCACATCTGATCTGCCTTTGACGTCAGGATTCAGCTTCTTATGGTGAGCACAGAAGTAATTGGCAGAAGTTCAATTTGTATAAATTGTAACATATCAGCCATACAGTATAACTTCAAGCAAAACATCAGCAGCAGACTTCCTCCTAGTAACAGTCACAAGTTGAACTCAAGAAAGATCAAGAGGAAATCATACTGGTTTAATTTTTTAAAAGGACACTTAGAGAATGCACTAGAAGATAGTGTTACCCTTTAATAAAGGGACACAATGAGACTTTAGGATTCTTTTGATTTTTTAATTTGGTTTCAAAATAAGTTACTGGAGTTTTGGTTTAGGCTTCATTTCATGTTTATCTTCCCACACACTTCTAGAATTCCTTCAAACAACAAATCAGTTTCTTAACAAATGAGCTTTTCTATCTTTTCCCCTCTCTTCTCAGAACTCAGCCATTCCAACCCAGAGGGTTCATGTTTCAAGGCAGCAAGACTTCACACTCATCAGTAAACTTGAGATTTGCTCAGTTACCAGGAGATACCTCTGTATTGAGGCAAAGCTCTTCTAAAGCAATAGAACAACAAGAAGTCAGTAAAATTGATACAAGACAGCATGATGTACCTGTTCAGATTTTTCAGGTGAAATTATGGATCTTGGCCTTTTCTCAGGAATTTAGATTAAAATCACAATACAAGTGTGGTCAATTTGCTGCCTGTTGGAAAAGCCAACACAGAATCCCATTGCTGGGACCATGCAGGGCCCAGGGAGCAATTGTAGGGAATATAAGAATAGTAAAATCAGAGCTCTACAGCTTCGCTCAGTTTCTGAAGAATTAAAAGAAAAAATGTTATGCATAAGGTTCAGGAAGGATATTGAAGTGGCCAATTTTGTCTTGCTCAAAGCCCTGGAAAGCAAGGCAGGAAACTGATGAAGGGATGGTTATACTCAGAAAGGCAGCAACCATCAGGGAAACAGCAGCAATTTCTTCCACCACTCTTCTGCTGCCCCAGGAGCATCTGAAGGCTTTCCTAAGCTCCACCATATTTCACCTCCCAATTCTTCCATCTTTGTCTACCTCTACCCAGCTTCGACATCCTTGGGCTAGTACTGGCACTGGGCCACTCCTGGCCAGCATGTTGGTAAGTCACCACAGGGAACATGGTGGCACTACTCATGTGTGAGACAGTCCGGGCCACCAAAAAGGGAAGGGTTTTCTAAACAGGCATGGAAATGAAACAATGCCCAGAATACAGTTACAAGGAAATGAAGGCTCAAACAGATCCTGGAGAAAGGGAGGCCCACAGGCCTGGTGGTACTTTTGTTACTCAGAATGTAATTTCATTTTGTATGTGGTCCCTTTGCTTTTTCTCACAACTTCCTTTTCAAAAGCTTGTACAATACACGTGCTGAGATACCACACTGCTGTTATACTGGGACCAGCTTCTACATGGCTGCCAGACTGCTCAGGATCTGGCCCTTTTTGATCCCTTCATGCAGCCTCCACCATTTTTGTTGCATTTTCTAACTGAGTTCAAAGTCTGTTCTCTTCAGAGTCCTTCAGCATAACCCTCAGCAAGGCAACTACAAAGTCAAACAAATCCCAAAGTATTCAGCAGGACTTAGATACCTCCACAGCAGCCCAACAGACGAAGGAATGAAGGAAAGACAAGACTTTTAAACAACTTCTCCTTTTTCACAAGCTCTTCCCGCAAGAAC
This sequence comes from Leptocoma aspasia, assembly GCA_013399835.1. Classification (NCBI taxonomy): domain Eukaryota; kingdom Metazoa; phylum Chordata; class Aves; order Passeriformes; family Nectariniidae; genus Leptocoma; species Leptocoma aspasia. The sequence continues at coordinate 26,780 of VXAX01001524.1, read as the reverse complement.
TCTTGCAAGCCAGCATTGTAAAGTGAGAAGCTGCAGAATCAGGCTGCACTTGGATGCAATCAATCCAAGACACAGGATTTTCATTCATGGCATTCTGTATTAAGGCAGGTGCTTTGAAAAGCTTTTTTCTGAGTGCCTTTTTTTTCCCCCTTTGGTAGTTACATGAAAAAGACACTATAGAACAGACCTGATCTCGACTCCTAACAGCTCCTCCATAAAAGTGTTGACTGACAGAGATTGTGAGATGCCTGTTTGTTTTGCAATAGAGACAACTGCCAAGAGTCCTAATATTATTTATTAGGAATATTAAACTACAGTGTTCCATGGATCAAATCCTACAGAGGCACCTACTGGGGAGGTACATCCACTGAAGTTCTGCCACTAGGTTCCTCTTAGATTTAACAACAGTAGCAGTTCAAATCCCAAGAAATTCAGCTCATCCTTCCATCTTTCAGATTACAAATATGAGATAAAGGTGGGAGACTTTTTCTGAATATGGCTTCGTTTCCAAGGTAGAGTTTTGGAATACCGACACAGAGATATAACTTCATTAAAAACTGGGTTAAAATCTTTTGTCTTCACTTTTATAGAGGAGGTGTCTGTAATTGCAACTGTACTGAGACTGTCTGCAGTAACTGTTAGCTATTCCAATTGATGCTAATCCAGACCCTCTTAAACTGTGTAAGTACTTCTGACACTAAAAACTGCCAGTAAAATTTAAAATATTTATGTAGGTAACAGAAATGGCATCTTGGACTGCATATGTTGGCTTTATGAACACAGGTTATCAAACAGTAAAAGCTGACATTGTGAACTGTGGTAATTCAGCTGTGTGCTTAAACCTTGTACCCCACAGATGTTAAGATTAAGTAAAAACTTGTGCCCAGTTTAGGATGAGCCCTTCTGTTGACAAAACAATTATTTCATTTATTATCAATAGTGAAGATTTACATCCAAGACTCACAGTTTTATTTTCATGCAAGTAATTTAGTTTTTATTCTGGATCTTACAGAAGAATTGTTCTTGGTTTTCATGCTGACAGCTGTTTTCCTGTTAGTCCTGTACTATCTCTGAATGCAGCAAAGGTTGCTGTATTTGGAAAATCATGTGCAGAGGTGAACAAAGGCTCACTTTCTCTTCTTTCATATGGCATGACATCACTTACATACAATCATTTCTCTCCACACACCCACATTTTTCATTTAAAGAATCAAAATTACGACTACGATTTGGCACATGATACTGCACAGTCCTGGGCTCTGGGAAAAACAGAGTTAATCTTTAAAGCTCAAAGCCCAAAACTGCACAAGCTGCAGCTCAACCCTTGACTCTGCATGTGTCTTTCTAACTCTAGGGGAAGCCAGAGGAAACCTTCCTGAGCAGCATCCCCAACACATGGCAGCACTGCTGCAACATGATTTCTGCATTTTTTAGGTGTTGTTGGCTCTGAGCCAGCTCATCCTTTACGCAAGATGTCCTGTAGCATGGAGGGGTTAGTATGTTGTGTAAAACATGTTCCACCTAAAACTATCCATCTACACAGCCCTCACCTGTAAATTCTGCAGGGGGCCAGGAAAAAATGATGCAGCCTAGACATCTGACTAGACCACTGCCATTTCCTTCTCATCATACAGATTCTTCACCCCAAGAAAAGATCGCAGCAGGGTTTAGAGGAAGGTGAACAGTACAACTGTTCAGTACAACTGCTGAGTAGGACAGTATGGATAAAAAAAATTGTCAGCAAGGTGCTCACACACACAGATCCTGGAGGCATATACAAGCATGCAGTCCCACATCCATTTCAAACAAATGGTATTTTCATAATCTTTTATATGAATCCCAACATGTAATTGTAAGCAGGCAGTTTTCCAAAATACAATTGTGTGGGGAAGTGAGAAAGCAAATAATAGATGCTATGTACTACACAAAGAGCTATCACAGTGTCATTCTTCTCTAGAGACTTTTCAACATAGTGAAAGAATGATTTTAGGTTTTATACTGTTCCAGGGTGGCAAGTTAAGCAAGGAGGCTGGATATGGCAATCAAAATGAAATAGAAATTTGTCGTTGAGAACAAGACTTTCCAGAAGCAGTGTCATGAGGAGAGGACATGAGCATTAGAAAGTCAAGTATCAGCCTTCATCAGAAACTGTAAGAGCTTTAGGAGCATTACCTGCCATGTCCATGCGAATAAAGAAATTAGTCACTACATCATAAGGGATGAAACCATTACAGTGGTGAACACTGAAGGCAATATATTCACACAGCCTTAATCCAAGCCATGCCCCAGCACGTGTAAGGCTCAGCAGAAGCCTGGCATGTTTCCAGCAGGCCTGAAAACATCACTGTGCTTCAGAATGTATTGCTGGGGAGAATTGTTTGACTAAATGCCTCTGCAGCAAAACCACTGACACCTACGAGGTTATGCAAGCAGCTCAGTGTTTGTTCTATGATATTGTTAGAGCAATGCTCAGAGAAATTCAAGTGTGATCCATAAACCATCAGCTTATTCAATTATATCCAAATCTGCCTGTACTGCAACAGAGGAAGAAAAAAAGTTTGAAGCCTGCCATGAAACAGAGGTGTTTGAAAGAGAGCAGTGTATGTGCATCTTGATTAAAGATTTTGGTAGAAAAAAAGGGAAGAAATTGGTTTCTGTTAGTCCCAGGCTAAATGTTCCTGTTCAAATCCTATTATATCACTAATAAAGCAGAAGACTAGTTATCCACAGAGGTTTCTATTTCCTTATTATTTTTAACTCAATTTCATGACTCATTTACACAGCCCAGGAACATGTAGTGCATGTTCTTGTTCCCATTTCTCTCATATTTCTGTTTATTTTTCCATATCCTTTCTTAGAGTTAAAATCACCTTGGTTGAAGAGATAACCCTATTACATGGCAGCAAGGCCTCCTAAGATCAGCTCTAAACCACCATCATAATTTGGTCACAGCAAAGGTGTTCTTGAGCAGAGTGCATCCAAATTTCATCACCCTTGGCCCCTTTTCAAGCAGGGGGCCAGAATGCTGTCAGCCTTCACATCACTTGTGGACTGTGATTCCCCAGAGAAACAGCAGCAGCAGGGGAGATGCCCTTCCTCCCCTCACTCCCCTGGAACACTCATCTTGGGCACTAGCTGACCTTTTGAAATAAGCATTCATGATAACCAGCATTTTCATAACCTTAGCCTTAAAGCCCTTCTTTCAAAAGTAGCTTTATTTTTTTCTGAGTGCTCAACCCTAGCTTGCTCTCATGAGTGCCTGTTGCCAAGGGTTCTCTAAGGAATATGCTGATATGGGGGCAGAGTCGCCCTTTGGTGCTCCCACCCCACCTGTTTCAAGATAGGCATCCAAAAATCAAGATAAATGAACTTGAGCGAATGCCTATTCAAAACAGGAGTCTATGCAACTTTCCCATGGCCAAGGAGATTGTCAGTGGAAGAAATTAATTGTTCTTACTTCCCAGACTTGCACATATTGCCCTGACTGCCCTACCTCTAAACCACAATAATTTTTCATATTTGTGTATTCACTATCACAAACAGTAATGCATGCTTTTCCAGGAACAATTGTGCTATCATTGCAGTAGTTCGAGAATGGGAAGAAATTACACATACATTGCTATGCTATCTTCCCACAAGGTAAAACTGCAGTAGTGAGGGATTCTGTTATGGGACAGAGCAATTAAAAAGGAGAAAAAAAAAAGGCTATGATGTCTCTTTATCCAAAAAAGTAGGGAGAATCCTTTGGGTTGATAATTTGAGTTTGCAGAGAGAGGGGAGGGAAAGGAACTTATCTCTCTTTCAATTTTCTACTTGGGGTTTTGCTGTAAGCTTTGACTGCTGCTACATTACTTGTCAGGTTGAGCCCCTGAACCACAGAAATTAATCCCAGAACAAACTATTTTGGCTTGTGAGGTGGTGTGAACACAGGATGCTAGATGACAATAGGCCACAGAAAAGGTCAAAAAACCCAATGGGGGAAGCAATGCACATGTTGAGTGCTGTGAGAGTCATGCTGAGTAGCTGCACGGATAACTGAGTTTGGGGGATTTCTCAGCTCTGCTCATTGCTCTTGGGGTTTGCAGTACTGCAGGTAGCAAAGAAGAGAGGGGGAGGGGAAGGGGCTGGGCAGCACAGATGCATGGCAAGGAAGTAATTCTCAAATGTGAGGGCTCTGTGACAGCAGCGGTGGATCTGCACTACTAGTTAGGGTGCTGCGGGGAAGTAACTTTGTGCTTGTGCCTTTTGCGTAGGAGGTCTGGGAGCAAATGGGGATACCCCACAGCAACATGAAAATAAAGAAGTATGCATATAGCTGTATGACTAATGCCCCTTAGACACTGTCCCTGTGCCTGGGACAGACCTTTCTGAGCCATACACAAGATTTTGCCAACTCTTTCATGCAGACCAAGCTAGAAGCAATCTAAAGGAATGGGGCACACTGAGTTGTGTGAATTTTAGTTCATATTACAGCAACAAGCTTAATATTTCTCAAACCAGAACTCCCAAAACACAAGCTAATCATTGAATTAACAACAACTTGTATGAATATGTAATTTTGTGTCACTCTACCCTCCACTTGGTCAATTGCCAAAACCTTGTATTGGTCGTTCTGTAAAACTGTAACATCTACCCTTCAGGGCAGCTTACCAGGCTGGGTTCTGCAGCGTACTGGAAGAACATCTCCTTATGTGGGAATGCCTTCCTCCTTTCCCTGAGTGGGGAGGAGTCATATATGGGTAGTGGTTACATTTCTGTGAAGATTACCCTTTCACACCTCTGATGACTGGGATCCCAGGAAGGCAGTAGTAGCTATCAGATATAGTTACACTCCAGCCCTGCAAAGGCTTACATTGTATATTCATGTTATAAACCTAGTATTTATCTGAGAGAATCACAGCCCATGAGCAGCCCATGGCAGTGCTCAGGCCCTGACCTGGTGACCTGGCAGGGACTAAGAGGTTGGGATGCAAGCAGTAATTTTCCAGGGGGCCACCAACCAAACCCCAGCTGTTCCCCAGGACAGCCCCTTTGCTGGCTGCAGCCTGCATGGGGTCCATTGACATAGAGAGAAGAGCCAACAGGCACATCCCGGCAAAGAGGCTTCGGGCTCGGGAGTCACAGGGCCACAGAAAGATGGATTATCTGCACCTAGCCAACAGTTATGCAAAAGCAAGAAATATCAGGAATATGTCTTGAATCATGTGCTTCCCCAACCATATTGGTACATCCCAAGGGGACAACTACCAACAGGTCTCCACTCCCATACACAGATGTTGGCACATATCCTTTCCCAAGTGTGCACGTGCTCATTATTTTATTTTTCCCCTGCCGTGTTATAGGCCAATGATTAAGACTGGAATTGAAACCCTGTCTCCCTGGAGAGAATTTTATCACAGGTTTCACACTTCAGGGCATCTCAGCCACCAAGCCCCACGAAACTGTAGAAGAGCAGGAGGTGAGGACAGGGGGAAGTCAGGGCTCCTCCGTGCTGGAGAGACTCCACCTGCAGAAGAGAGCTCAGGCTGCAGCAGCTCTTGCCCAAACACGTCTGTGACCTGCTGGCTGGCCCTGGTAGTGCAGGGAGGAGTTTGGATCCCAGCTCTGGCTCCGGGGATTTTCCCTGTGTTTCACGCTACACAATCATTACCTATAAAATTCTAGGTCAAATCCTAAGTCAGAAAGTTTTCTCCAGGTGGATTTTAAGCATAACGGATTGGACAACACACAGTTTAAAGCACTGAAGTTTTTCCATAGGCAGATTGGAGGTGGTTGTATCTTTTTGTCCAGTCTCCCTTCGTCTCTAAGTATCAGTTTGCCTATCCATCAAACATTAATCCTTACTCTTCGTTTGTATCAAGTACCGTGATGACAATATCTGTTCTATGAGTAAACTGTTAAATGTACAAGTGAAATCCAAGATACCTAGATTCTTTATCTGACATATAAAATAAACCAAGAAAGGATGGTGGAAGTAACAAATAGCTGCTCAGCAGAGCCACACCTGGCAAACACAAGTAAGATTTTGATTAATTCCCTATTTGTTTTGCAACTACCGGACAAGGGAGAGAACCCGCTGGTATGGGGGGTGGATCTGCTGCCCCGCGCGGCTCAAGGAGTTTAAAGCATCTCTCGGTGCCGTTCTCGGTTCTCCAGCACCCCCAGCTGGGCTTCGGCAGGGCAAGCGCCGTCCTGACTGTTCTGTCGCATCCAACAGGCTCAATTAGTTGGTGTCAGGGCACTAAAGACAATGAAACGTTGCTTTGCTCCTATTGAAGCCTTAGACAGTCTCGTTTTGGGGGAAATTCTGGGGGGTCTCCCCCCAGAATTATGTCCTCTGCATAACATTATTCTTTTGAGCTCTGGCTAAATAGCTGGATTTGTTTTGAAGCCAATTGTCACTGAACTGCTCACTATTTCCAGTGCCAGCTTGTTAATCCTGAGCCTGGGCAGGGCATTGTGTGTTAAAACGATTTTCCTTTGACGACTCTTTTACCAGGATAGCTAGTGCTCAGCTCACGGGTTGATATGTTCCTGTACAGGACTTGATCCCATATCATAGCTTGATTCCAAGTCAATGAAAGGCTCAACAGTAACTGGAAAGCAATCACCAAGTTACTGTCATGGGTACATTCCGTAATAAACTGCCAGGATGAGGTCATGGTACACTGAGCAAGTGGGTGCTCCCTCTTCATTTCCCTGGCTTTCCTTCCCATGGGGTTTGCAGGCGCACAGAGTGACCTGTCAGCAGATGTTTCAGACTAGTACTCTGGCATGTAAGAGGAATCTGTAAAAATTCCTTTGGAAAGAATATCTCAAATTAGTTGCTTCTGAAATACATAATATCACACATGCCACTGGACTCACCAGAGGCAGCACCTTATGTATGTTCTGCTGCCTCTCTATGGTTGATCCTGTATAGGATTTTTTTGTTATCCCCCACCATAACAGACTTCAGGCAGCAGCTGGGCTTCTTTTAAGCATCACTTTTCAAATCCAAAGAAGCATCAGCTTGAATATGAAAATAGAATGCCAACGTGAGGTATGGTCTTTTCTCCATAATAGACAAATGCAAATCTTACATCAGGGATAGAAAGCAATTTTGATGCGCAATGACTATTGAAACAGGTCTTCCAAGTTTTAGTTTCATCTAAGGGAAGAATTATTGGCATAGAAAATCTGCTTAGTCCCTTCTTCACCTCTCTTCTGAAAAAGCCCACAATCCTTAAAACTGTGTTTCGAACTTGTGTTCAAAGTCAGGTAGGTAGACCTGTAGAATATCAGCAGATTTTAAAATACCTTCTCAAAAAACTATGCTCAGATGTATTCAAGTTTTTTAATATCATAGCTAATGCATTGCCATCCTCAGTTCAAATACTCCATAAAGTACCTTCCCCTGAAATTAAACTGCTTATTTATGGCCTCTTTAAGTACCAGTTAATTTCACTCTGTGTTTACATTAAATATTCCACAAGTAGTTGAGGGGGAGTGCAGATACTTCCTTTTGCCTTTTGCTATCACAAATTGGGCAAAGAAAGACAGTCACATTTAGTGAAGATTCTCATTATTCAGATGCAAGGACAAATCCTAGATATGCTGTGCTTTACAGACAAAGATTGAATTCATAGTCAGATTTGAAACTTCAGCCTCTCTTCAAACGAGCATCTCAGGCCAGGCTCCTCAATCAAAAATTACATAAGGGATTAAAAATTTGAAAGTAACAAATTTGTATTTGACTGAACTAAGTCCTCTTACACCCTGGCAAAGATCTGCTAGCAGAAGCTGCAATTCAGTTTCAAACAGATAAAAGCCTTAGATATATATTTCATTTCTATACTTTCATAGTGTTAAATGTTTAACATCACAAAGTTCAAAAATAAGCTAAACAACTGATAAGACATGTTTGCTGGGACACTATCCCTGTTCCTGTTTTGCTTTTGATTTAAAGACTGTGCTACAGACTTTTTAACCCCAGAGGTTACCATTTTCAATTTCTGTTGCTCATTACCATACAGACAGGCTGAGAAGAAAACAGGTCACAGTGAGAGGCTGTTAGTCACACAGTCCTCCTGCTTCCTTCCTTCCTTCCTTCCTTCCTTCCTTCCTTCCTTCCTTCCTTCCTGTTGCACAAGCCCGTCAACTTTTCTGCTCTAAGGAGAAAGATCAATACAAGAGTGACTGTCATCTTTATTACACGACAAAACAAGCCTAGGAATAGCTATGGCATTATTGTGACACGTATGGGGGGAAAGATTCTGTTGGATATTATTTGGATATTATTTCTCAGTTTCTCCTTTTTTCTTCCTTTTCAGTGCAGAACAGTACTCACTGCTTAGAACTATTCCCCCAGTGGCTGTGTTCTCTGCAAAAGTCACAGAAAACTAATACTAAATAGGATTTCTCTCACACTAACGGTTTGTTAGCATCGTTTTTCCTTGCTGTTTATTATCACTGGCAGCAAAGGTTCTTCAAACATTTTGTCTGGGGCAGAATTGCATTCGGGATTAAATGGTTCGTCCTTGGTGGAGGCTTCACTTCTGCTGTAAAGGTAAACCCTCGCACTGGGCGCTAGAGGGCACAATAAATATCCTTTAGATACACACTATCTTAAAACCTTGATACACTGCTCCAGAGACGGAACAATGTGCACAGTAAACTTCGTATCAAGCCTAGGAAAAGGCATAAGAATAGTTAAAGTAGTTCCTGAGCAGTTATATTCTAATACATTTCATTTATCCTAATTAATTTATTTTCTAAGATGACCATCCCTTGCACTCTAACCCAGAGTAAACAATTTGTATGAAGAAAATGCACGCATACACACACAAATATGATATGAGCATTTCCACTCGAATTTATACAACATCTATTGTGCATCACAACATTCTGTGCTGTGTCATCTGATAAAGTGGGAGGGAGAAACTTTCCTCTAGTTCAATTACTGAAGAAATCAATCAACCTAAGTGTTGCATGTGTTTGTACTTTACAGTGGCATCTATAATGGCTTTGATTGTGTTTATGACTCAACTCTTTGTTGGCTTGAAGCAACAAACTTGGCTGTTTCAAAGTGGTTTAGATGGAAGTACTGAGCTCTCCTCTCCTGGATCCAGTGACAGTGGGAATGGTTCAAAGCTGTACCAGGGCAGGTTCAGACTGACCATTAGGAAGCATTTCTTTACCAATCATTCAGTGTTGTTTCCCTCTAATCCTCCCGAAGGGATTTATTAACAAGAACCTGGGTTACCCTCACCTTCTGTAGTGGGTCACTACAGCCCTCAACTGCTGCTGCACATTGAAAGTTTCAGCAATTCTTGACATAAAGACTGGAGCTTTCCTGTTCCAAGGTCATCCCAGTGTCTAAGTAATAAAATGATGCCTGCTTTCTTTCTTTTCCTTCACCAAAACATAAAATATTTTTCTGCAGTGAAACAGCTTCAACAAGAACTGATGATGTACCCATTCCAGAATAAACAACTTGCAGTTTGATGTGGGGTTCGTTCTTTAAGAATGGGTGTTTGGTTTCCCTCAAGCTGAAGACAGAATTAAATCCAACTCATGAACTTTCTAAACAAGTGGACCAAGAAGCAAATACTGCAGCTGTACAAAAAAAACCAACAAACAAACAAAACAACAACAAAACCCAAAAAAACAACCCACAAGTATTTCTACCCTCTTCTGCTATGTGTCCAATGCCTGCCCCAAGAAAATCAATAGAAAATAAATTTTTATAAAGTTTCTTGATTAGACTTACAGAGAATAAAAGTTATTCATCTTCTTTAGAGGGTTTGGAGCTACAAATCAAGAGTAAAAGTACTTTAGATACCAGTAGGGAAGTGTACCTATGATGTGTCTGAAGAATAGTATTTAAGCTGCAAACCTGTGTCAAATTTCTTCAATAGATAAGTTGTTCATAGAGCAGAAGGGTTGTTTCTAACTTCTATAAGAACTAAGACCAGCACAGTGTTCTGAATGTTGCTCAGGAGGTTAGACAAGTGAAAGTTATTTTTAGTCTCTGTGAACCTTAAGAGGTGCTTATGGGAGACAGAACAATCAGATTGGCTGCACTTTTAAAATAAAGGGCTTTGAGCTGACTATCACCACACAGGAGTAAAATCTAATTATGACAGATAATTCCACACACTCATCAGCTCAACACTCCATAGCAGTCAAAAAAGCACAAATTTTACATCAGGAATTATAGGGACCACAGAGCAGAAAATCATCAGACTACTGGGTATATGCAAGGCACGTCCACAGTGTGAAAACTATGTGTGGAGCTGGTTCCTCGCTTCAAGGAATGATACAGCAAAACTGGAAAGGGGCAGAGAAGAGCACTAGGAAGGATCGAAAGCACAGAGCAGTTTCTGAAAAGAGATCGCCGCCGAAGAACAGTCCTGGAAAAAGGTGATTCAGCCGGCACACGCTCCAAGTCCGCAAAATCACCAGCGGACGGGGGGAAGAGCACGGACTGACCCTTCACTGTCACTCACGGTACAAGAGCTACAACTGCGGGGTATCAAATGAAACCAGATGCGGAGGGGGAAAAAGCCGGAGCCGTGGCTGCGGGCGGCGCCGATCCTGATCCCGCCCCGCGCTGGCGCTGCCCTAGGGCCGGCCCGGCCGGGCCGCCGGGAAGAGTTGGATTCGATGATCTTTGCGGGTCCCTCCCAGCTCAGGATATTCAGTGATTTTATGAAGGGCCGCTCCCCGCAGGTGTGCGCCGGGCCCCGAGGAGCAGGTAAGGGCAGCGGGGCTGGCGCTGGGGCCGGAAAGCCGGGGCCGTTCTGGAGCCGCTTTCCAGAGGGCGGCACGGGACCGGGAGCGGCGCCAGGCACCCGGCGATTCCCTTCGCTGCTGTGCCTGATGTTTCTCACCAGCAAATCTCTCACTCGAGTCCTCAGGCAGTACCGGATTATCAAGAGAGAAGCTCCCCAGCAATGGCAGGTAAGAGCAAATGCGGGTGAAAAGGCTGCTCGCTCCAGGGTGGGCGCTGGGCACCCTAGGGATGGAGCCTCTCTGCCGTGTTTAGTTGGGACACGGAGGTCTTATTTTTCCAAACGACTGAATTTACCTCAGTAGGTGATGCCTTGGAAAACTCCAGTCTCTCTAAAAACTCTGCCCAAGTGCCCTCAGCTCTATCAAAAGGGAAACAATCTGGCAGCTTTGCAGAGTCAAACTGAGCGCTTTGGGGAGCTTGTCCTTCTCCAGGCACTCTCTAGAGCTCCCTGTTTGCTGGGAGCTGTCAGGAACAGCAAAGACACAACTGCTACTTATATTCCAGTATAACATATATACGGGGATTTAAAAAGTTTGTACACATGTTGAATTTTTGATAGCATTTGACATGCAAGTTTTAATTGTCTTTTTTGCATAGCTGTTGTTTCATGGGCACTGCACGCCCTTGTGAAATAATTACCCCTTATCATTTATGTTAAAAATGAGCTGCTGTTTCATCCAATATTCAGCTTGGCTTCTACTGGTTTTCCCTGACACTGTAAACTTGCCTGTTACTCGGCAGGTGTTGCTCCAGGCTGAAGCTGTGTCCCAGAGAAGACCTCAGGAGATGCCTGAATTTTTCTCTTGGCAGTCAGCAACTAGGAGTTGCAAGTTTTGCAGACCCTGTAATTTTCAATAATCCCTATAAATTTTGCTCTCTGGTTATCTATAAACAACTGCTACTGCATACAAAATATTTCCTCTTCCCTTGTTGACTCAATAGGAGGGGCTGGGTTGTGCTGCTGTAGGGCAGTGTGGCCTGCTATGGAACACCCCCTCTGTCCACTGGGTTCCACCTAGGAAAGGACAATGTAGCACAGAATTGCTGGGCTGGGCACATGCAGCAATCGGTGCCTCAGGAGTCACTCACTGCTGCTGAGCAGGAGTCAAATGCTGCCACTGTCACTCTGCTTCCACTGCTTTTGTGCCCTTGGGAAAAGACACTATAGAACGAGCGAGGAACAACCCCCGGCTCTACAAACTGTTCTGCACCTGCCTCCTGGATTCCAAATGGTCTCCTGGTTTTCTTTCTGCCTCCAGGGAAAAAAGTCCTGATAGTCTATGCACATCAAGAGCCCAAGTCCTTCAATGGATCTCTGTTGAAGATTGCTGTGGAAGAACTGACCAAGCAGGGCTGCAGTGTCACCGTGTCGGATTTATACGCCATGCAGTTTGAGCCTAGGGCAACAAGAAATGACATTGTTGGTGAGACCAGCCAAAATAGACCTTTTTCAAAAACCAGTGACTTGTAAGCCCCCCATCAAGTATCAGAAGGCTTAAAAAACCCTCCCTCAAATCTTCCCTATGCTGAACAACCCCAAATCTCAGCCTGTCTTGATAGGAGAGGTGCTCCAGCCCTCAGATCATCAAGAGATTAATAAGAAACTTATTTCATTAATAAGAAACTTATTCATGACCAGACATCTGCATTTCTAAAAGTCCACTCCTGAACATGAACTTTGTATCACAGTGAGATTACTGACAGGAAAAAACACATTAGCACGTGTCTGTAATCAGCCTCTAAAGTCCATTTCTCATGGGGAGGAAATGCCTTCAGACACCATTCTGGGACTTGCTACAGTTTAATTCACAAGGCTACAACTGCCCCTGTCTTCTGCTAGAGGTTGGTGATCTGCTCGTGGAATCAGTAGAGCTGGCCAATACTGGTTGCCCATCCCTTGGTGAATTTCCCAGTTATAGAGGCTGGAAAGCAGCTCCATAGTGCTTACAAGTGCATGATGGCCTCAGTAAACCCTAAGGCAGAGACAGAACAAATAACAACATTCTCTTAAATCTTCCACCTGCATCCCTAGAGTCCTGAGACAAGCTTAGGTCCTCATATTGCACTTCCTGCACCTTCACAGGAACGTGAGGCTTTAGAACTCTGAGGTACTACACTCTTCTCCATTTTAAAATCAAGTAACCGCCAGCTGGGATGATGCTGAATATCCAACAAAGACAAGAAAATAGGAAAAATGGAAAGCAGTAACTCCATTTGGAACTGTGATGGGCAACCTGTATTCACATCTTACCTGGTGCTGATGCTGCCCAGAGGGCAAGGAATGACTGTTCATGTCTACCCACAGGTCCCCTGCACAACTCAGAAGCATTCAATTATGGTGTGGAAACCTGGGAAGCTTACAAGAGAGGACATTTGTCCAAAGACCTGGTTGAAGAGCAGAAGAAGGTGCAGGAAGCAGACCTGCTGATTTTTCAGGTCATTATTTTAAACAGAATTCAGTTGTGATGTTAACTTTATCTCTAGGTAATGGTACAGTAAAAACTACAGATCAGTAGTACAATTATCTGGGTCATTATTACAGCAAATCCAGTAATTGAGGAGCACAATGATGCAGGCTGAAAGAACAGCAACCCCAGGAACTTCCCAACACTGGGCCAAACTTCCTGATGGATGCACAGAGACATATGTGACCATGGATGTCAGGCAAGCTGGCAGAAGGCAGAGGAAGGATTAGTTTCTGGGCAAGGAGCTGGTGGCATCCAGCTAAGTCAGGGAATTGGGCTTTCCCAAGTAGACTGTTCTCATTTGTTGCTGAGTTGCAGAAGCACTACTGGGAATTGCTAATGGACTTTTATAGTCCATCTCTATTCTCCACTATGCCAGCTCTGTCCTCTGTGTCTACAAATCCCAAAGAACTGTGAAGGGAAATATTAGCCTTACATTTCTTTGTGTCCCTGTTGGCCTTAGACATTGCTTGATGGCATGATGTCAGCAAGGTTTGAAAATAAGTCTTTCCTGTGATCTCCTGGCATTTCTCAGCAGACTGTCAGATCAGAACTGATCACCAGATGTCAATCCTGCTAATAAGATATTAGATTCTTTTGCATTTCAGCCATAGCAGACATTATTCTGTACAATCCTAAATTTGAATTAAATGGCACCCTCCTACTTCATCCTATTCCACCTTTAATCTAGATGGAAGCCCTCACGTGCACCGCGGCGTTGGTGTGCTGTAGATGCTCAGGTCTGGCCCTGAGGTTACCACAAAGAGAAAGCACTTCAGTTCCTTTTGCCAGGCATAGTTACTGCCTCTCCTGACAGAGACCTGGAGAAGGCACATACAGGATCTGAGCAGGTTCAGAGGACAGGATTGTCCCATAGACCAGGCCTAAGGCTGGCTCAGACTCTCTGTGCTAACCAGGTAATTTTCTCTTTGCCTAGTTTCCCTTGTTTTGGTTCAACATGCCTGCGATCCTGAAGGGCTGGGTGGACAGAGTCTTGGTCCAAGGCTTTGCCTATGATTTGTCGAAGATTTATGATGGTGGTTTGCTCCAGGTATGTTTTTGGAATTGTTTTATTAAGCTCAAGGCTTGCACCATGTTCTATGGGGCCTTGTTCATTCTTTTCCATTGTAGTTGTTTTGAGCTCTCACTTTTCACTGTTCTCAAATAATGCTTTGGTAACATGTTAAGTAATTTTCTGGGTTGTTCACACTGTCTGGAGGGTAAGAAAATAAAGAGACTGCAGCATTTCCTAACTATTTAAGCAATCTTATAGACGTCTTTATTGGCCTACTCTGTGGGCTTTATCATTTATGAGGAGTACCAGAGTGTACTATGGTAGCATAGTTTAAATCAATGCATTTCCTATAGCTACAGTCTTCCCACCACTATAGGACTGCTTTTATCTGTAATGACTGACACACTAGGTCTCAAAGTCCTGTTCTGGGATTAGATGTCAAAGGTTGAACTATGAAACTTAATCAGAAATCTGAAATATTCAGAGTATGAGCCTCTGTCACAATTATCTACTTTGAACCTTTTCCTCTCTGTAGCTTTTAATTTAATAACTGCAAGAGCAGTATCTCTCCATGTCAGTTCATACATTTTTAATTCCCCACAGCACTGGGAATATCCCTGGAAAATTCTGGCCCACAGTCTCAGATAGATCTTACTTGGTAACAAATGCAGCATAAAAAACCAATCAATATTAGTTTCACCTTTCTTTCACTGCATGTTAATCTCTGTTAGTTCTGATGTTCTTAAGAATTTCAAATATTTCAGTTTCTTTCAATTTCAGAAATGGCTGCCTCGCTGACAAAAATAGGCAAAATCCTCGATGATCACAGCTGCATATGGAGTACAGGCTCAAGACACTTGGGATACTGAACTGGAAAAATGTTAGTTCAATTACAGAAGCTAAAATTGAGATGAGAGAAGCCGAGCACATGGCTAATAGCCTAGTCACAGGAGCAGAAGAAACATGGTGGTTAAGCAAGCCCAAGTTTGAAGGGGGACATTATCAAAAATTTCTGCAGTCAGAGAGGACAGGAATAAAGATTTTCACAGTAACAGAGGGCTTTCCAGCCACAGTTTTCCAAATGTTGCATAAGGAAAAAAAAGGATCAGCCCTCCTTCACACAAGAGTGTCAGACACATAATTTGGTTTTATTTTAACCCATCTCTGCCAAAGCCCAGACACTCAGTTCATTGATGTAATTGTATGACATCAATCTTTGCCTCACAACTGCCAATCCTTGGAAGATCTGGGAAGGAAGAGGACACCCCCTCCTCTAGAAATTCATGCTGTCCAGGTTCCCCCAAATATCTTTTGAACTATTCAGCCACTCTTCTTTAAACATGTCTAACTCAAGCACCACTTTGCTAATTCTAGGATAAATTATCCTTGTTTTCTTTCACTACGGGAGGAAGCAAAGAGAAGTATGCAATCAGAGGTGATATTCGCTATCTCCTATGGCCCATGCAGGTATAATATTTGGTTACTGTTTGCTTTAATTTTTACTACTCCAGCTATTTATAAACAATTGTTTTATTGATTATTTTATACAAAACATAATAAGAAATAATTAAGTTGCCTGGTCCAAGCATCTGCAGCTTATAAACTGGGCTCAAAAATCCTGAGATTGCTTCAAAAGTCCATAGAAGTTGTTTTGTCCCCATTCCTCCAGCTTGCACTCTGGCGAAAGCTTCTGCTGTCATCTTTTCCAGTATCTCTGGTGTTACAGGATTTCCTTTAGCTCTAGCATGCAGGATTTCTATTCCCCATGGTTTTCCAGTTCTTGAAGGATGTCATGGTCTCCTCCTCACTGCAGTTACCAGCTCCTAAGCCCTGAGGAGCTGTCCAGCTGCACAGCTCACAAGTAAATGTGACAAAAACATGAAATACAACTCTACATTCAAAAACACACAGAGAGAAAATGGCAAGCTGAACTTCCACAGGCACTAGCCTTCATGCAGGATCATATGGCTAAGCCAGAGGCAAAAGCTTAAAAACCAAACCAAAGCAAACCAAAACAAAAAAAAATACCCAAGAAACAAACATGGAAGTAGATGGGAAACACACTGCAGTTCAGGAACAATCCGAGGAGGTTCAAACCAGACAATGAGCTGTCCCTTATCCTTGCAAATTGAACAGTGTACAGCATCCAAAGAGGACAGATCAGTGTGTTTAACAGCAATTTACTTCCCTTCTCCTGACAAATGCACAGATTTAGAGAACCTGACTGATATTGGGTCAAAGAAACAGAACAGATTTGAATCTTCCATGATCTTGAAATGAAAGTAGGAGTAAATATTTCCTGAGGCATTTCTTCCTTTGTTTTGCATCCAGCATGGAATCATGCACTTCTGTGGTGTCAGAGTCCTTGAACCTCACATCTGTTATGCTCCAGAGAATGTTTCTGAGGAGAAGAGGAAGGAGATGCTGGCTGCCTGGACCCAGCGTCTGAAGACTCTTTGGAAGGAAGAACCCATAGACTGCTCTCCTGAGTGGTATTTCAAGTAGTGTTCAGGTGCAAGACTACAGAGAGAAGATCTTTTTTTCTCCATTCTTTTTGATGCTCTATCTAAATACCTGAACACTAATCTCCTAATTCAAATATATTTTAAGAATTTTGAATACTACATCTAGCAGTTTAACTGACAACATAGCATTTATCTTCACTGATTCCCACAGGATTGTCTTCAAGGACGGGTACAAAACTCTTTGTGTTCTCCTAGCTCATATAAACGGTGTCATCCTGCCTCCTTGTGGTTGATAACACGTGTGATATTTCATGGCAGATTATACCACTGCTGCTTGTCAAACACTAATGTACATGGCCAAGTTTATTTTAACACTTTTTTTCCTTTACCAGGGTATATGTTGCCTATACCAAACTTGTCATTTAAAAGCCACCTGTCATTGGTTGTGAGACCTCCACACTTGCTCCTTGGAGCAACAAAAACAGATCATGAGTAGTGTTGCAAAAGGATGTACACTGCAAACTGTCTTAAACTGCTGGAAAACCTTGTGGGCAGCCCTAGGCTTTTAGACATATTTACAAAGCAATGTTAAAGCCATAACAGATACAAAAAAAAGAGGGGGGGGGAAAAGCAAATTTCGTATATTGGTATGTGCATGAATTGCCTTCTCTTGTAGACTACAACTCCCATTTGTAAAGTATGTAGCTTGCTAAAATCAAAAGGACTTCTCTATTTTGATTACCCTTTGTAGAGATGAAATGGAATCCTGTTTTTTTACTGCCCTCTCACACCAGTGACATGTTCCAGTTTGCTCCTGTATGAAGTGAAGGGCCACGTCCAGCAGAGACATTTCCCAGGAAGCAGAGCTGCCCCAAGCTGTTGCAGATGTGTGCTGTGGGGCATGTGTGCCAAAGTTTTCTGGTTCCACAAGGGTGCTGCTGTTGCAATGCTTTGGAAGCCTGTGTCACTGTGCATGACAGTGGGTGCTGAGCCAAGGGTTATTGTCCTTGTCCTGATGTGCTTTCAGTGTGTGCTATGCAGTGCATTGTGCTGGGCTGCATGTGTGTTCTGACACATGCCTTTCCAAAACTTGGGATAATTTTACCACATAGAAAACCAACAGAGACAGCTCTGTGGTTAGTAAGGAGAGAGAAAAGAAGTGGCAGTATTGCTTTCTTAGCAGCACTGGAAATGTTACAGCCATTTTGAACTAAAGAATAATTATCCTTCTAAATCACATTATGGTAAAAGTCAAATGTCACCCTGCCAAAGCAGCATTGATTTCATGAGAATGAAATTAGAATTAGGTGAGTAACTTGTAGCTGCACTTCAGGCTGGGGAGAAGGGTATAAAGGAACATGCTTTCCACTCCCATTTAGTCTGGGTATTTGTTTTTTGTTGCTGGTGGGCCTCTCTCTAGACAGATGTCTAGGCAATGGTCTGATCTTTTTCTGTAGTAATTTTTTCCATAAATCATGATGGTATTTCTTTTATTTGGTGTTCTGAAATGGGAGGTCAAACATGCTTGCAATTGCAGAACAATAGAGGAAAACAAACAGATACCCATCTGTGCTATGTTACCAAGAAGCCTCATAGCCTGGAGAAACCAAGACAGATGTCTTGCAGTAAGGTGCCTTCAATCTAGATTTCAAAAAACCTGACATTTAAAGCCAGGTGTAGCTCATTCTGTGGTTAAATATTGGGCTCCTGAAGCAACACCATTGAGGTGAGCTGCCTGCTTGCAGAGGAATACACTTTGTAATAAACTATTTATCAATCGTTTGTGCTGAAGAGAGAAACAGCCAATAACTAATTCCATGCACAATGCAAGTACTACTTCTTTTCTTTTTTTTAAGAAAAATCTTACTGTATTATTAGATATCTTAAAGCCTAAAAAGGCTACATTCTACAGAAAATATACAAAGAATTTAAGCTGATGCTACACTCAAGTCGGTGCTGGATAATTGTCTCATCATTCTAAGAGTATTAAAATGCTCAGTTTCATGTAGCTTGAATACACAGGAATTCTGATATGCTTGAAAAACTCAGGAAGGAGACAAAAGACCAGCTTCTTCCCTAGGACTGTGGAGCCAAAATACCCCATAGCTGTTTCTGAATTGCCCCTGATGAAATGAGAAGGCATTTTGTTAACATCCAGCGAGAATAAACCAACACCTAACCATCTTGTCCACATAACAGATTGCCAAAACTGCAAATACAATTGTACCCCAGTGAGACATACAGAGCAAAGGTGGTTCTTCACTGGAATTCTGTAAGAGTCCAACAGAAAATTAAATCCTCTCTATGTACTCTACACATATACCCTTGTATTTCTGCCATCTGTTGCTAGGCCACAGCTCAGCATCTATGGGAAATGTCAGGTAGTGGTCTTTTGAACTTAACTGCAGTGAAAATTTGTGGCTGCAGTCAGTCACCAACCACAGTGGTTCCTAAGGCCCTTGGAGCCTCCCATTCTGCATTCACACTCCCCAGGGGGATGCAGCCCTTCTCCATAAGCATCAACTCTTTTGGTTACTGCAGTTTCTCCCACCTCAGCCTTCTGAGGGCTCAGAGAAATATGAGTTTTGGTGCACAGATGATGCAAAATTAGCTAAGATCACAGCTTCTTTCTCTAAAATCAGCTCTACACCATAATATCTTCATGGCTGTCGGACAGCAGGGGGATCAATCAGACCAGATAATGTTTTATTTATACATTAAAAGGTAGATAATAGAAAGATTATATACAAGTATTTCCTTAGAAATACTAAGAAAAATACTGTAATTTTCCCACCAATGATCCCCCTCCCCAGAATTCTGGGCAGAGTTTAGAGCCCAGAATTAATATTCCAGCATTGAGTCATTTCCAGAGCTGGAAACCTCCTGTGTGAGAGAACACTCATCCTTGCTGGGCCAGGCAGAGTGTTAAGCCAGGGACAGCCAGAGCATGATTATGCTCAGGTCCCCACAGAACTTGAAATTCATCAGAGAAATGGAGAGGGAAAAGTCTCTAGAGAGATACCTGCCAGCAAACTACAGGAGAAGAGGAAGGAGACATAAAAATTAAACCTTTGTTGGCAAAGTTTACTGCTACAAAACAGCCCTTAAAGTTAATGCTAGGAAAACAGATCCAAAGTCACCTTCCCATTACAGCACAAGCTTACTGTGACTGGATTTTTAGTTAAGATTAAGGAACGAGGTAACTATTCCAGGCAGCCTTGGTCTAGCACTGTGAAGATTTAATGCTTTTTATTCATCAGTCCCTACAATGTTTCCAATGCCACAATGAAAGCTGCAAATTTCACACACAGTAGTTTTCGTCCTGCTGGCAAAAAAAACCAGCTACATGTCAAAGGTGTGACCTCTAAGCACATGCAAATAGATGCCAGTATTTCCTTTTCTTTGCCTAGTACATGCTGGCAAAACCACACTGAACGAGATGTATACCTTTCGAACCAAGCAATTCTTATAAATTCAGCCATCTCTCTTCCTGCCTTCAGCCCCATGAATAATGCAAAGCTCAAAATTAGAAAAACCAAACCAAAAGGAAGCTCAGAAGTCAAATGTTATCAAAAATTTCCTGTAATGTTTGGGATTGCAGGAGAGGATCAAAACTGCACAATTGGCCCCCCAGAGATACCATATCTGTATTTGCATTTGCTTTATTTACCTGACAAATGTCCCAGACTCTCTGGACTGCAGGTTCAATAGCGCTCTCTTTGTGATACCTCACAGTGTGGATGGACACAAAATTGCTGCATTCAAACTACAGTGAGCTCAGTGTGACAATTCAGCATTTGGTCCTGAGTCTCTTCTTTACAGTAGTGTGATCAGCCCGTGAATCGGGAGCTGTAAGAGCATTAAACTCCTGTTCCCTCGGTACCAGCTGATCCAGAATGGGTGGAAAACAGGAACGTGCTGCTCCTGCATCAGTTCTACTAATTCCACTGTGAACGTCTTTTTTTTATTTTTCCCAGAGGAAACGATTGCACTCTTTTGGGGGTTTTTTGGGGTTGTTTTTTTTTTTTGTCTCAGAATGAAGCTGTTNCCAGGGCCCGGGGCGGGCGGGCAGCGGGGCCGCCGGGAAGAGCCGCTCCCAGCCCCGCCGCAGATGTGCTCCGGGCCCCGAGGAGCAGGTAAGGGCAGCCGGGCTGGCGCTGGGGCCGGGGCGCCGGGAGCTGTTCCGAAGCCGCTTTCCAGAGGGCGGCACGGGACCGGGAGCGGCGCCAGGCACCCGGCGCAGCCTCGGGCCGAGGCGGCCGTGCCGCGGCCGCCAAGCGCCGGTCCGGCGGCCGGAGGAGAATTCCTGCTCCAGGGCCCGGGCCGAAAGCCGGGAGCTTCCCTCCCCCTGCTGCGGGTCGCGCTTGGCCAGTGCCCGCCTGTGCGTGAGTGCCCGTACTCACACTACGGCACATCTCCCGCTGAAACAGCGATTCCCCTCGCAGCTGTTCCTTATGTTTCTCACCAGCAAATCTCTCACTCGAGCCCTCAGGCAGTACCGGACTTTCAAGAGGGAAGCTCCCCAGCGCTCCCTAGCAATGGCAGGTAAGAGCAAAGGCCGGTGAAAACTCTGCTCGCTCCAGGCCTGGGCGCCTCAGGGATGGGGCCTCTGGGCCTCTGGGACACGGAGGTCTTGCTTTTCCAAACGACTGAAATTACCTCAGTATGTGGTGCCTTGGAAAACTCCGGTCTCTCCAAACCCTGTGCCCAAGTGCCCCCAGCTCCACCGAAATTGAAACAAATCAGCATTTTTGCAGAATCAAACTTAGCACTTTTTTTGGAGCATGTGATAATGTCCAGTCACTGAGCTCCATTTGTTGAGATCTGGCAGGAACAGCAAAGTTGTAAATGCTCCTGAAATTCCAGGTAAGGTGTGGAGCAGGGATTTAAAGAGTTTATACACACATTGAATTTATGATAGCATTTGACCTGCAAGTTTTAATAGTATTTTTTGCATAGCTCTTGTTTCGTAGACACTGTGTACCCACATCCAGAAGCTGTGCCACAGAGAAACTGAGTTCAGGAGATTCCTGAGTTTTTGTGTTGGCAGTCAGGAAGCAAGACCTGCATGTTTTGCAGACCCTGTCATTTTCAATAGTCCCTGTAAATTTCCCTCTCTGGTTATCTATAAACAACTACAACCCCATACAAAATCTTTCCTTTGTTCTCCCTGATGAATGGTTTCCAAGAGAATTATTAAAATTGTAGGGACTATGCTCAATAAAATTTGAGCACACTGTGGAGCTCTTTGAGCAGAGCCTTGTTACACGCCTCTAAGATGTTCCATCCCTACACACCTGCTTGGCCACTCAGCTTATCCTTCATCCACTTTGACAGCAGTTTGAGATGCACATGACAATGTAACCGCTGAGAAAAAAAACCCTGTTGCTTTCTAGAGAAGTCACTATGGTGGTGCTGAAGTGGGACAGGAACATCTTAAATGTCTACCCCAGTGTTGTAACTTGCACAGCACTGGGATGAAACATCGGGAGGGGACCCCCCACTGCAGTAGGAAGGTGTTCTGACCTCTCAGAAGTTGTTTCCATGACACTTTGGGGCAATCTATCTCGCCCTGCTTTTTGGGTGGTAGTGGAATCAGACCAACAGAAATGTTGACTCAATAGGAGGGGCTGGGTTGTGCTGCTGTAGGGCAGTGTGGCCTGCTATGGAACACCCCCTCTGTCCACTGGGTTCCACCTAGGAAAGGCCAGTGTAGCACAGAATTGCCGGGCAGGGCACATGCAGCAATCGGTGCCTCAGGAGTCACTCACTGCTGCTGAGCAGGAGTCAAATGCTGCCACTGTCACTCTGCTTCCACTGCTTTTGTGCCCTTGGGAAAAGACACTCTAGAACGAGCGAGGAACAACCCCCGGCTCTACAAACTGTTCTGCACCTGCCTCCTGGATTCCAAATGGTCTCCTGGTTTTCTTTCTGCCTCCAGGGAAAAAAGTCCTGATAGTCTATGCACATCAAGAGCCCAAGTCCTTCAATGGATCTCTGTTGAAGATTGCTGTGGAAGAACTGACCAAGCAGGGCTGCAGTGTCACCGTGTCGGATTTATACGCCATGCAGTTTGAGCCTAGGGCAACAAGAAATGACATTGTTGGTGAGACCAGCCAAAATAGACCTTTTTCAAAAACCAGTGACTTGTAAGCCCCCCATCAAGTATCAGAAGGCTTAAAAAACCCTCCCTCAAATCTTCCCTAT
>VXAX01001523.1:1195999-1214227 GCA_013399835.1 Leptocoma aspasia | reverse complement strand
ATTTATTTTATGTTATTTATATTGATATCTATTTATTCTGCTTCTGTTTCTGTTTTTCTAATTTTAAAGCAGTCGTGTAAGTTTTTCCTTAGCTGACTTCATCAGTACAGAAAACTGATAAATTGCCCTACCATATTCTGGATCATGTGGTAGATTATCAAACTCATATTTGGCAAACATGAGTAGCTTACAGGCCAGGCAAACCTTCCAGGATGTTCTCTGACAAATGCCTGGTGGACCATGTGCTTTTATGTACAAAAGATGTGTGAGGGCTCATACAGCAAGACACCAGTGCTGCAGCACTTAATTGTGCCTACAACTGTCAGTAAGGCATATTCTTTGATATGCCTTTTGTGGTCTAGTTTGATTATTTAAAAGCTGTATGCAAGGAGTACAGGAAAAAATATACATAGTTGTATTAATTGGGTTTTTTTAGCCTGTGCCACCTACAGTAGCTGACATTGTATTTCTATGTGCAGATTTTTCCATCTTGCCTCAAGGACAATAATAATATAATGCATATGCATAAGGAAATTGAATGAAAGTTGTTACTGATATCTCAAAGGTGGCATTCCTTAACTTTTAAACACTTTATTTGGTTTTCTTTTTTTGCACTATAGCTTTTGTGCACATAATTTTCTATAAACAACAGTAGACAAGAAGACCCTTCAAGTTCTTTCACTTGAAAGTTTCTTCTGGCAGTTATAGAAAAAGAAAATTAATAAAAAATGTGTTTTGACATTTAAAAGAGAATTATTTCCCTTAAAATGCATAAAAGATGCAAACTCTTAAATTGCTTGAGTTTGCACATTTTGGAGCATTACTCTGACATATCTTAAACCTGCATGTGTAGCAGCTTTCTCTGTAACAAGTTTCACCTTTGTCTCACAAGCTAAATTGCATTAGAAGAAGTAGCCCTTCAACTCTTGAGAAGGCTACAAAATTTTGTTTGTCATCTAATGTCTTTCCCCTTCCATTTAAGATCTTGGATGTAAAGACAGATGTGACCAAGTTTGTTTCCCTGTGGCTTCTTATCCTTACGTCTTGCACCATCAGTGTCCTTTTCATTGATCCCTACATTTTTTGTTGCTGTTTTTGTGGTGTTCATGGAGCATCTTTAAATCCATTCCTTTCTAGCATTCTGTAACTTCTGGATTTGTATTTGTGGTACTGCTGTGTGTGTGCCAAGAGTTAATTGACTTCATCCTCTCTAGCTGCTGGCCCTCAGGCCTTTTGGTTTTTCTGAAGGATCCTGCTGCTCCCTTGACAGTCACACACTGACAGAGAAAATCCCAGAAGTGGTGAAGCCAGCATTTGCTTACCAAAGCTCCTCCACCCCATCCTTAGCTTAAGTCCTTATGTGAGACGACACCATTTCCTATTTAAAAATAAAAGGTAGGGGATAGCAAAAGAGGGCTTGAAATGCTCTCTGCTATCTTAGATTTTCTTGGGAATGAACTAGTTGATAAACTTTACCACCACAATAGCTACTGAGGTTCTCCTCTCCCAGCTGCCCCTAGGCCATGCCATTCAGCTCGTGTTGCCTGGAAGGTGGTGCACTCTGTTTCTTCCTCCCTGAGGCTGCTAACATGAAGAGGCAGGTCCTGGCTTCCCGTGTCCGCCAGGGAAAAATGAGTAGTGTGCATCTTCCTGTGGGTTTAAGGGACCAGAGAAGATCAAAATAGTGAGACACAGATGTAGCAGTTGAGACCTAATGTACTATAAAGCTGGGGAAGAGATGGAGGTACTGCAGGACATGAGAACCAACCTGTCCCTTGCAAATCCCTGCTGCACTTCCACTGTTGAAAGTCTGGCATGCACTGCTGTAACTGAGTGGCAGAAGTAGGCAAGGCATCCTTGAAGGCTGGGGTCAGGGAACAGCATAGAACAATGAGGGATCATAGGTTTTCTCATCTACCTTTTGTATTGAAATTTTTCATGGCATTGATGGAAGAACCAATATCAACAGTTCCTGAATGAGTCATGGTGAAATACATACTTCAAAATCAGTCTTTCTTGCTTAGCTGCTTCACAGAGGAAAAAAGAAAAAGAAAAAAGGCAGACTGGTATTCTCTATTGTGTTCAAAGACAGGAAAAGATCTAACTAGTTTAGACTGCAGCACTGAATTGAAATCTTACAGTCCTTGATTGCTTCCAGAAATTGCTAGCGAATGTCCATCACCACTCATAGGTGTTGCTGGCAGTATTTCCTGAAAAAGAATTTGAAAGAAATAGAGAAACCTTTGTTTTGAGATTAAAACTGTGTATATGCACCTAATCACATAGATGTGTTGAAATATATATCAATTTCAAGAAAAATATTCTGATAGCTTTGTATAGAATAAAATGGTTTCAACATACTGAAACATTTTTCTGTAAATTGTTCTAGCATCTTTAATAACCAGGCAGATGGTTAGAAGTATTTTTCTCTCTCCCAATGTATTACAATAGATATGAAGGTGAAAAAATTCATACCTGTTGTATTTTCTGAATTTGAAAAAATAGACAAAACTGTATGTTCCTGCCAGGTATCATTTGCAAAAAAGAAGACACTTATTTTCAGTACATTTTTTTACATTGTCATCATAGTTGTCTTTTTGTCTCAATCAGTCATGTGAGAGGGGTACATAAATGATACCAGCTGCCTGAATGTCTGCAACAACCTGAATTCACCTTACTATTAGGAACTCCCTGCATCGTAAGGATTGCTTGTGGTGAGAGAAAGCACTACTTAATCTTAAAAGTTGTCAAGAAATTAAATTAGGGGTAAAGATAAAAATAAGGATAAAAAGCAATACAAATTAGAAATAAAAGCAGTTTGAAAGTTTGAAAAAAAAATTATAAGCATCCAAGAAGTAGAAAAATTTGTTTTTCCAGTTGAAGGTGGAAATTATATTTGCAACATGAATGTTTGAGTATCCCAACCACTGATATTGAAGAGGTTGGACTTCCTTGCATGATGCATGCAGCATAGTAATTTTGTCTGCCAAGATTGCTGCTTATCTCTGTGGGGCCCAAGAGTCACTGCTCTTTCTTCTCCCTCCAGCCCCCTAGGTGCATAATTTGCCTCTCAGGTGTTCTACTTTTAATCCTTCCTGAAAGTATTGTTCACTGGTTTTGTGTTTTCATTTGATGTCATAAGAACTGGACCGGTCTTTGGATCTGTGGTCAGAAGGTCAAACTGTTTTCAAGGGTAGACTCAAGTATTCCTTCACAGGTATATATGGAGTTCATGAATGCTTACTGAAAGACACCTGTTTCTCTCTGGAGGGTAAAAGGATCTAGGCAGGATAGCCTGAGTTTTTCAGTTGTTGCTATTGCAAGTAATTTCACTTTTCCAAGTACATGTTTAATGATGTTTCCCTTGCGAGCAGTGTTTAGTGAGCTCAAAACCAAGCTCCCACTGAGGCATGGCCAATGAAACCTGACCTTGAAATGATAATGCAAGCCGTGCCGAAAATTAATTGCTGGTAGCATTCTCTCTGCTGTTTGATTTTTAATGAATAAAGAGTTGCTGCAAATTTTAAAGTTTTTATAGATGGGATGCAAATTTCCCCTTTTAATTTTTTTTTATTTCAAATTGATAGCTCAGTTGCTCTTGGTGCGGCTTATTGAAGGTGGTATTTTTTAAGAACTATTTTGATTTTTAAAGTTCCATTATAGTATATAAAGGAAATACTGTAGTTTAATGGAATTTAGAAGCTTAATTCATTGGTTTAATATAATACTTGCAAAGCACATAATTTAATTTAACAGTGTTAGAAAAAATTGTGTAAGTCTAATTTATGTTGACAAAAGCAATACAAAAGTATTTTGCAATAAGCAAGGCACTAATACAGTGCACAAGAAATCGATTTCATATTACACATTTGTATAATTAAGTAAAGTGCTAACTTCGAGGTGTTTCTTATGACAGCCCATAAGGCTGCATTTTCTTACACTCTTGCAGTTACTGTTTAGGTTGAAAAGCTCATTTAATTTAAAAATGCTTGCTACCAAGCATGCCAATATAATTGACACTAGAAAAAAAATTAGCTTTACATATTTTATTATTAAGTAGAAATAATTCCGTATAGATTTTGTTTTCTTGTTCCTGTAATTTAAATTACAATATTGTGAATATCCTACATTTGAAACATCATTACTCAACTTCAGCTGGTCCAAAGGGAAGGGATGTAAGATAAAACCATCTGTATTTTGTTTCATCATATTCTCCTCTCAAGTGTTTATGTTACCACTCAGCCTTTCCCTCATCCTCAACTGTAATTTTTCTTTTAGTAGTGGTTTTATTCACTTTGTAAGTTTAGCTTTGAGTTTTAGAAGTAAGTTACAGAAGTATATCTTTAGGAAGGTCTTTTCTCCAGCTTCCAGTTATTTGTTTCTTTTTTTCTGGAGGATATAAGCTAAGGTGTTTTGTGATGGATGGATTGATGGATTTTGGACGGAACTTGTACTTTTAATTTTGTTCAGAAAATATAAAACATGGCAGAGGATGCAAGGGGACTTTCCTAACCTTCTTCCTTTGAAACACTTTCCCTAGTGCTGATGGCAATGAATTGGATGTGCTTTACCACTTCACTTGTTTTTCTCATCCACTCTTCAGCTCCTGGGTATTCACTTTCCACCTTTCTCTTGTGTCAGGATTTCAATTTCCAGTTAAGCATCAGATATTGGACCTGGAAATTTAAATACATCTATGGATGT
The DNA here is from genome assembly GCA_013399835.1 of Leptocoma aspasia. NCBI lineage: Eukaryota > Metazoa > Chordata > Aves > Passeriformes > Nectariniidae > Leptocoma > Leptocoma aspasia. The sequence continues at coordinate 1,209,523 of VXAX01001523.1, read as the reverse complement.
GAGCTACTGGCAATCAAATGAAGGCTGTAGTTCTGTCCTGTAAGCATCAGTGTCTGATTTATTCCCCTTGTAGTCACTCTTCTCCATAACACCCACCCCAATTGCCTTTGCAATACGTATAGTCTTACTGTTTTGGCTTTTTGGTTTTATGTGGTTTTTGCTCTCTGATGACAAGGCAGAAAAAACAAATTATTGGAAGAAGATGGGAAGTCAATCCTTTCATTTCTTGTTCATGAACTCTTGAATGATGCAAAAGAAACAAGGAAATTAACATATCCAAAATAAGACAATGAACAGTGATTTACTGTTTCAGTTTATTATGGACTATTGTTAGGTTGTGCCTGATTTTTAAAAGATCTCTTCAGCACTTGTTGAAAGAGAAGGGGCTTCCCAAGCCATAAGTTTCTGAGCTTTTGGCAGGACTTTTTATAATTTTTATCCTTTGCTTTAGGCATTAATAGAACAAAACCACATGTTTACCTAAAAATCTGACATAAACCTGTTAAACACATTATGCTCTGCAGTGGTCACAGAACTTTTGGTGTAACCAAAGCTCTAGCTAATTGGTATAACCTCAGTGCATAAAAGTGCCATCGGGTATGACCCACTGGTATTTATAAATATAATTTAAACACATTCTCATTTTAATTGGACTAGCTAGTAAACTCAGTATTTGGAGAATATTGCATTCCTTAGGTAGAATATTCAGCTGATGCTTCAAGTTTATTACTTAGTATACAAAAGTGTTCAGCAGTTCAGCTTTCAGCATGGAAACCTGAGGTCAGGAAATTGCATAAATTCTCAAAACACAGAGTGTGCACAACCAGGATTATTCTAGAATGGTATTATCCTATGTTTTCTGTTAAAAAGAAGATACTCTGTAATGGTATGAATTTTACTTCTGTTTTGTTCCCATATAAACTCTATGAAAAAGTTTGCTTCTGAGATAACATTGGCTCTGCTGCTTATAATTGTAAAATCTTTGTGTCAAGTTGATAAGTTCCAAAAATCAATTTTTGCCTCTCTTAATAGCTCAGTTCAAGCAGTTGAAAGAAAATCATAAAGATAGGTAGTTTGTTTTTTCTAAATTTCCTATAGCTACGTTGCAATTCCCACAGAAAATAACTGAAAAAAGAGACTAGAAAGTTCAGATATCTCAAGAAACTAACAGTGCAGAGTGATTGAAAGAGAACATATTAAATTACTATAAATGTGATATAGCTAATAAATGAAAGTAATCATTTCCTATGAAAGAAATCTACTTTTTGAAAGTCTAAGTTTGCTCATTCAAAAAAAGTGAAAATGGCAAAAATTTAATAGCATCTTTGATTCATTCTCCTTTTTTTGTCAAAATTTTTTTTAAAAATTGTATTATCAAGAATCATAAAAATAAATTAGTTGGAATAATCCACTTGCAAGGTATTGCCACTGCATAAGAAGTATTAACAATACTTTGATGCCCTAGAATGAGTGGAAAATCAGCAATAAAACACTGCATATTATGGTAGTGATGTATCTGATGTCTGAACATTTAAATTCTCTAATATTCTGAGCTTTTTTTATCAACAATATTTTCTTTTCATTTTCTCCATTTCCAATCCCAAAGAGCTAGATTGCTTACAAAGCTTTATGACAGCAGAGTGATCTATGTCACTTAAAATGGTCCCTGAGTTTTGTAATGCAAGAAGTAATGTGGGATTTGTCACATGAGTGCTTGAGAAAGACTTAATGCAGAAGAAGAAAATAAAATCATTCTAGAGATCTTCATTGTGATGATTTTTTTCCCCCAGAAATCTGGAGGTATATCAATTGTATGGACATAATTAGAATTACCTGTCTTAAGACTTCAGAAAATACCATTGCATTCCTGTACATGTTTTTATAGCAGAATATTGTTCCAAGTACTGGCGAGTTCTTTCCTTAAAACCAAACGAGGTTTTGCATTACTTATCTTTCTTCCAATAATTCTACCTAATTTTGTTGGTATGTGCTGACTGCAAACTTTGCTTTGCATATAGATGGGTTGAGGCATTATTGTCCTTTTTCTTCTTATCATTGTGTAACTCCTGAATGTTGCCATCTTGCCTTCCCTTCACCAGGGAGAGCAGAAAAGATCACACAAGGCCCCTTTGCCTACTGCCAGATAAAGCCAGCCATGCATATTACTGTGAGTCCCCCTTGTTGCAAATTTAATTGGAACTGCTTGACTTTTTCACTGTAGAAAATGAGATCTACTCATTGTACTGGTGGAGATTTTGGGGGAGAAAATTGCCAGCAGACAGGCATTAATTAACTGCTGCACTGCTAATGCTTTCAGGGTAGGACCAGGATTTTGATTATCTCTCTGTCCTTTCCTTGGACATATATCTGCAAAAGCATATTCTGCCTAGATCATGGAATGTGAATATTTTAAGATACCTCTGAAAAACTGTCTAAAGACAGGGACGTAGGCCATATGCCATAGGTGGCACGAACACTAAACCTGGAACATTTCCAGTTTCATGCTGAATCCCTCAGTAAAAGAGGGATTACTGTTAATATAAGGCAGTAGGTCAAATTCTTTCAGAACAATTAACTGCTGTGTTGGCATCTTGATGTGTTATAGTGATGCCAGGCCTCCTTCCTTCAAGTAACTGCTCAGTCTTCCCAAGGAAGATGGCATCTTGACATGCACTCCAAACCCCAGAAAATTATTTGGCTGAGTAAAGAAATGCCATGTTTGTGTAACATCTATTCTAATGTGTAAATGGTAGATATCAGGCTTATATCAACTCATCTGATTTAGTCTGTAAACCAGCTATTGCCCCCCAAACTGCTCAAAGTTAATTATTCTCGGTAATTATTTTACTGCTAGTTTAAAAATAATGAAGGTACAGTGCTTAGAAACAATCAACTATGTAATACTGAGTTTTATTACTTTCATTTTCTAGCATGTAAGAAATTATTTGGTTTTTTCTTGGGTTGAATTATGCTGTACCATAAAGAACTGTAACAGTACTAATTTGCTTGAAATGTGGTTAAATTTATCGTAGCCAGCATGAGCTTGCATGCAGATTTTTTTCCTGATTTCACGAATAAAAAATAAAATAAAAATTAATTTTCACCTCTGATCTTGCAGTCCCTACCTTCCAAACCGATATGAGTATGTTTAGAAGACACGTCAGTAATACAACTTTTAAGTATTTTATTCTTAAAAGCACTATACCAAAAATATAAGGCTGTGTGTATGTCTTCTGGAGTTTATTTTTGTTTATTTTATTTAACTGCAAGAGAAACTAAAAAAGCATTTTTTGAGTGGTATCATATGAAGAAAGAATGTTGATGAAAGCCAGTGTCCTCAGTGTCTGAGCTGTCTGTAACAGCTACTGTTGTCTAACCATATAGCCTACTTCCCCTTCTCACTGAAGATATTAACCTTATAAGCCCAAAGTCTTTAGAAGTTAATGGCCTGTTATACAAGTCTACTCATGGTGATGGGATATTAAGTTATTAAATGTATTTTGCTATGTAACTAAACCTCGAGTTGTTCTCATAAATAATCCCTTAATTTGTTAGTTTAAATTGAGCGCATCTATTTTTCTGCCTCTGTAGTCCTTGTTATGTTAGGAGCAGTATTAAAATGTGAGTCTGGTAAACATCGTCATAAATCTCTTGCCTACCCTGTGACAGTAAGAGAAGTGTAGCTCATCAGGTTTTTTCCCCTCAAAAATAGACATTTCAAAATTAACAGATTAAGGAAGACAAATTCAGTGACAGTATGTTCTGTCAAGACCCTTACATGTCCCTGACAAGCCTCACTGAATTTCATTTTACATTTTGAAATTTTCAAAGAGTTAAATTTGAATTGAAGCTAATGTTACTGACAAGAGGAAAATAGAAGCAATTGCTTTGCACTAAACAAGTTTGAATGGTTGTTAATGTGAATGACTTTCAGGCAGCAAATGTCAGAGAACAGTAGATTACTTTCTCTACCTCGGGCATTTTAAACCATCTCCTGTGGTAGGCCTGACGTAATTTTTTTTTCCTCTTGAACATGGGAAGCAAAGTAATTGGAGTCTGGTAATTTCAGCCCATGGCTGTTGAAGATAAATCATAACGAGCTACTAGAATGCACACTGACAGTCCACATAGGGCTAGTAGAATGTGAACTCTCCCTAATGCAATATTCAAATTTTGCTTCCTTCTGATTCATATTCTAGAAGGCCCCTGAAATTGTTAATTATAAGGCCTCCATTTGTTATTCTGCAGAAATTTTATGCCAGAAACCAATGCTTCAAAACAATTTCACTTTTTTCCAGGACTTGGGCATCCGAGCATCACATCGCTTGCTTGCCATGCCAGGGTGTGTGCAGGCTTCTCTTGTTTGTCCATGGGGAAGGAGAGCTCATTTTGTTGCTTTTGAGTGAAGTCGCCCTCCATCTGAAATGGAGTTGTTCCTCATGGCAAGTGGTCACATAGTTGCATCACAGCATTTGGTGTGGCTGACTGCCTGCTGAAACTCATCCCATGTGGTGCAGCTGAAGAGCAGCCCTGCTGCCTCACCAGGCTTCATCTGGATTCACCTGGTCTCTTGGGGTTAATGCTTGTACAAAGGGAAGGAATGCAAAACTAACCATGGGACAGGAAGGTAGTGATGCAGTTTTAGGCTGGGTTATGCTTCCAGGGAGTTGCACATCTTGTGACTGTGCCTTTTTTAACCCTTCCTAGCTGACAATCTGCTCTGATCCTCATGTCTGGTCTGGGCAGTCTTCAGTAACAGGACCATTCACCCATATGTGGTGGCTCTAGCTTTGTCCTTCTCTGGGAAGGAAAAGTAGATACATCCCAAGTACTTTATCATAAAAGCTCTCCATCCTGTTGTTTCAGCTGATATGTATGGCAGTGCTGCATCACTGGTTGGAGGAAGGTGTGGGGGGACCTGTGGGAATGTAATTTTCTTTTTGGCTACTCTGTCTCTTGTCCTTGACTGCAAGCAATGGCGTAGTTTGCATCCCACAGCAAATTACCCAGTAGGCAGATTGACTTATTTCTGTGGTCTCAATTGCACTCATGGTAATGCCTGATGAAATTGTTTATGCAAATAGTGTATTAACTGGAAGACACAGTGTGGTATTGATCAAAGCTATTTGGTTGTTTTGATGCAATTCATCCAGTAGTTTCTGCTGAAGAGAAATATTGGGAGCTTAAATATTTCATTTCAGTGGTTTCAAAATGAAATGGCTCCTCTTCTTTGATTTTGACACAATGTTTTGTTTTCAAATTGAGATAAGCTAGTTTGTAAAAAGGATAAAAACTACGTGCAACAATTATATTGAGGCATCCAGAGAAAAAGTTTTGCTTCAGTTTTACTAAACTAATTTTTCCTTTTTCTATTGTCCATCCTATCTTTCATCTTTTATTTTTTCTTATCATTCTTATTCTGAACTGAAAATACCTTACAGCTCTGTATGTAAGCATTCATTGGGACCATACAAAGAATTGTTTCATTTTACATTTCAGTTCCTTGTTTTCTTCCCTTGTGTTTTTGCAGCCAGGGAACTCTTTACTGCCACTGATAATTTTCAGGGGACCTGAAAATACGGAGGAGGAGAATGAGCACTTTTCTCTGGGGGAAGCGTTCTCCTCTCATTCAGGACCCAGTCCTCCTTGTTTCTGATTGAAGCTGTCACCTGACACTTGCTATAAAAAGCCCTACATAGATCAAATGCAGATATTTGTATGAAGCAGGGCTTTTTGGGGTTTTGGGAAAGAACTGGAGAAATCACCTATTGTGTTTCAAAAAAAGATCTAATGGAATGCTATGTAAGCCTGTTGGCTTCCACCTCAGATTCAACATTTTGCTTGTACCTAGATAATTTTGCCATGAGCTCTGTGAGGTTTATTGACCCCAGGAAACCTTGCCAGTGCAGAACAGCTCTTCCAGTTATTTGATCCCTCTCCAGCACCTCTGTTTTGTGGCTGGGAACTTGAGATTTGGCCTTGAACTCTTGAGCTTGCCTGCGGAGTCACACGATGTTTGCCTGTGCTGCTGTTGTGTGCTCCAGGGCACTGCTTGTACCTACATGATACTGAATTTCCAGGCTTCTGGTGGGATAAGAAAGACCCTGGAGCAGCAGGAAGCAGAAATCTTGGGGATTCTGTATCTTAAAAGGTTTTTCAGCACCAGAGGCCCTGTGTACCCAGAGCAAAGGTGCATACAGACTGAGGCATTCAGCTTATGCATTTAAAATGTTACTCAACCAACTCATTTTCCTCATTGTTCTATGTTTATAAACCTTACTGCAATCCCAGACAATGTATGCAGGCCAGCTCAGGGGAGATGATCCATTAGTGGCTTCTGACCACCAAACCACTTTTTAACTGGTAGTATAAAGTTAGTGCTTCCATGTAGATCTAGTATCACTTTCTCCATGATAACTAATTGTAGCTTGATCTGACACCCTCTGAGGATGAAGTATTTTATCTGAAGTTTTAGAGCTTTAAATTGTTGTGAAGGACTCTTGCCTGTTAGAAAGCAGCCATATTTTTAAGTACTATTATTTTAACAGATGCTAAAAAATTTCCGTATGACAGGGTTCAAAATATGAACCAAGAACAGTCAAAGCCCATTTTCAGAGTTGTAGTCATCAGAAAGGAAATTTGCATAATAAATCTCAAATCTGCTTTTGCCTAGTCATTGATTTCTTTAAAAATTGTCACTGCATGAAATTGAAAAAAAAAATCTGTGCTTTTAAGCAGTATGTATTGCCTTATTGGCTACTTCTTGATGGGTTCTAAAGGCCTATTAAAAAAGTTCTATCTAGTATATTACTTTTAAAGCCTTTTGTTTTGTGAAGTTATGAAACTTTGGGGAAATCTGCTTATTATCTAGGAAGACATACATTAATGTGAATTATAATGCCAGGCTCATCAGTCTGTATTGTTTGGTGCTTAGACAAACACTTTGGTGTTTAAGAACAATACGACAGTGAGCACAAAAACAAACAAAAAAGGAAGAAGTTAGAAACAGTATTTAACAAACAAGCCATCTGTCTCATGTCATTCAGTAAGTAATAGATCTACTTTTTTAACGGTTGGTACTAAGCTAAATAATTATAACACACCCCAGTAAGCAATAAGGACACTATATAATTTTAAATTAAAATCCAAGTAGTGTTTTAAGTTGCTTCCTGCTACAATCATAAAACACATAATTATCTAGCAGACATACATGGAGAAGTAGGGTGAGTGAGAACTCTGAAAAATATTTTTTGTTTACATTTCTTTACCAACTAGGACTTTCTAAAATATATAATACCAATTGTCAGCCTTCAAAAGAAAGCTTTTATCATAAGACCTACTGCTTATGCACACAGAAAAGGAAAATCAGAAGTTGATTAGATTATCATAGTCTTTGTGGTTTTATCCTGTCTTTTCCACAATAGAGAATCTGAGTAAGGGGGCTTGTGGATTATTTTTAAATTATTTTTGTGTGGTTTTGTTTGGTTTGGGATTTTTTGAGTGCTATGGTCTCTTCTACTGTATAAATTTAGCTGGTAATTGAAAATCTTGTGTTTGATCTCTCAATCTATTGCTATGGAAATGAAGGTTATTCCAGAAATTCTTGCTTTATGCATTTTTTGGACTGATTCAGAAGGGAGAAATGGTAAAAAAAAAAAAAACAAAAAGCAAAAACATCCTTGATGAAGAAGGGGGTAAAAAAAACATTGTTGAAAGTTTGGGTTTAGGATGACTATTTTTAATTCTTAAAAAGTTCATTGCATTTAGATTTTACATGTGTAGATTTTTAGTGCTCTGTATAATACCAGTTCTAACTATTTTAAATTATATTCTTAACATGAACTGATAGATGAATTTCAGCATTAATTCTGGATCCCTTTGTGACTTTTAATACATGATTAACTACTTTGCTAGTGCATTTGACTGCTATTCAGCATTTGAGTCAGCAGAAACATTAATGGCTTGTAATGATGTTTGGCTTTTAGTATAACTACTAGAACAAGTCATGTTATAAAATGTCATGTGTTAGACAGGGCTTCAGTTAAACTTCAGCATCAAGTGATGCCTATTTCTCCCCCATTGTTTGAATAGAATGGGAAATATGAATGAACTAATTCAGTGTTAGGAATAGAAGAATTCAAATCTTAAAAGTCCAGCCCGGCTGAAAACTAATGGAAATGGGGACATTTCCAGCACTTTAACTGCAGTGAAGAATTGCATGAGAAAATGGTTGTAAAAAAGCCAGAGAATTATGGAGGAAATGTGTTTCAGAATTATGAAGTACACAGCACTCACATCTTCTTTGGAGATGCAAAAGTGTTGCATCTCCAAAAGAGAGCTCAAGAGAAAGGTAAAAACAAGAAGAAAAAGGGCTTTGAATAGAAACCACAGATGGACAGTTTACACATGTAAACTATTAACAGACTTGCAACTGACTACAGATAAAACAGCAAATGTGTCAAACAAAATAGGATACCATGAGTGGACCAAAACCTGTGGAAAGTAAGTAAAGTTCTGATGGTGAGTGCTAGGAGAAAAACGAAGTAGTTAACTCCAGAGAAAAACAGACAGGCAAGTTCTCAAACAGTTGCTGACCATTTCTTCAGGCCATGTTCACAGCCATGAATTTCTGGAATAATCTGTATGTTGTGGGAATCTCTCTTGGGGGTGATAGCCTCACGAGATGTATGTTGGAACTAACTTCTAAAGAGATAAATAAATCCTTAGCAGCTGCCTTCACTGGGATATTAGTATTGTGTAGAAGACATCTGGGTGGTGGTTTTTTGGATGCATATATTCCTGAGCCAGCACCTGCTTCCAAGCTGGCTTCATTCAGTAAGGGGTTTCATTCCTAGCCAATGCCTGTCTTGTGCTGTTGGTGAGGTATCTTTCCCTCCCTGTTCTTTTTGTCATTGAGTATCCCTCTTGCTATCTGGACAGGGAATTGCTGTGAATAAAGGGTCATAAGAGAAGAGAACCTAATTTGTTCTGCCCACAAGAGATGCTCTGTGTAAATAAAGAGAGATAATGGAAAACTACCTTCTGTCCTGAAACGTTAACTGAATGACACGTGGGTGGAGCCACAACCAGTATTTGAAGGAGAATTTTGTGACAGTGACTTATCTTTTTCTTGAGTAAGAAGGCAGGATTGCCATACAGAATGCTGAGGCTCCCTCAGATTATTTTTTCTTCTTTCATTTTAATATTTTCTTTTTCTCCTTTATTTCCTTTGGGTTTTTTTTGTTTGTTTGGTTGATTTGTTTTATTTTCTTTTTTTTTTTTTTTTAATTTTCTTTATTGTTCAGTTCTAAAAGTGGGTAGGACTGGAACATAGCCCTTCTGTAAACGACTGTTACTAAGTCCTGTAAAAGTGCTATTTTGACTATAGCAACTATGCTGTTGCTTCTTCTTTCCAAAACTGAATGTATTGGATTTCTGAGCTCTAGCCTAACTGTCTGCCCTGAGGAATAAAATATATATAGGGAACTTGCAAGGTCAGAGATGATACAGTGTAGAAGTACAGTACTTTTTTTTAGTACTGTACTTCTTTTAGAAGTACAGGCTGCTTTTTTTAAGAAATCTCAAGTATGTATTTCCTGCCTCTTTCCTTATTCAGTGAAGATACATAAAGGCTAAATGTAGCAGAAATTGAGCTTTGAGCAAGTTTCTAACATAAAAACACAGACTTATAATAGAATTTGGCAAGTGGATGTTATCTTTCATCCACAGATCACAATCTACAATGGGTACTTTGGGGATTGCAGCCATGCCTGGCTGGACAGGGGAATTCAGAGCCCTTTGCATTTCCTCTTTCTAAAAAAAGTCTTCATAGGTTTGATTGCTTTTGACCAAAGGATGTGTGTATGAAAACTTTTCCTCATTTGGAGGGGAAAAAGGGCACTCAAAGGTTAGGGACTAGATTAGTTGCATTGGGAAGGGTGGCGGGGGGAGAGGGAGGAGTGGGAGGGGGGGAAGGAAGGAAATTAAATTCACTTGCTGCAAAATATGTGTCAGCCAGACATAGAATACACTTTCTTTTCTTAGTCCTGCCACGAACATTTGGCACATGTTGTATTTTATGTACATGTGAACAACATATTTGATGTAGCAGCAGCAAGCAGCCATTCTTCACATCAGTTAAGACCAATAGTACCACTATTAAAATTGTTTTATAGCTAGCAGGCACCCCATATTGTTTGCACAAGAGCAATTACTGTAACCCATATATTTGGAGGGGAGGGGGAGGTTGTGTCTTTCCTGTAATTTAACATTTTTGGTTCTGAGGTTCCCTTGTGGAATTAAGATGTTCATTAATAAATAGCATGGTATACTGATTATGTATCATATTTGGAAGGCTGCTGATTTTGAGCTGAGCAAAAGAAAGCTTGTGGTGAGTTTTCAGGCTTCCAGCCATAATTTTTTGAAGTGGCTTTATAATTTATAAATAGTCATGTGCTGTTCCTTTAACTGATCATTCTGAAGTTTTCATCTTATCTGCTTCCAACAGATTCCTGAGATGTAGATAATTATTTGAATGGTCTGATAGGTGTCCCCTGCCTGGGTAGTTGCCCCTGAAATCCCTGACTTTCAGCAGGAAGACAGCAACTTGCCTAAGCATAAGCCAGGCTCAAAGGCATATCAGTTGCTCAGGGCTTTGTGTGCTTGTCCAAGTGGAATTGGCATGAGATCTTTCAGGGTTCATCCCTCCTCTGAGGGGGAAGGGGACCTGCATATTCAGTTGGTTTCTTGTAAAGCAGATGAAGTTTTATGAAACTGATTTGTGTTAGTCTTGTATTTGTGCTGTAGAATAGGCAAAGTCAGGTGGAGGGCTGTAAGTCAACAAGTCTTTCTTGTGGGCAAATAAAGAATCAGTTTTTTACCTATGGTTTCTTCTTGTCATGATTTTCTTTTCTTGTTTTATTCAGAGGTCCGTATTCTGAGAGCAGTGTGATCTTACAAGCACATTTTCAACTGTTGTTGCACTGTTGCTGCTGCTTGATCTCGATTTGCTTAGATGTTACTTTTCTTAAGGAAGATGCCAGTGCTCTGAAAGCTTAAATCTAGGTTGCAACACACAGAGTAATAACTTTACAGCTGAATATAAATTGGTAGAGTTACAATGAACAACTGCTGCTCACTTGTAACAAATGAAACTCCAAGGCATAACACTGAGCACACTTTAAAAAGGAAAGGTCTTACTGTTGTTTTCATCCTTAAAAGTTAGACCTGTGGAGAAAACACTGGTGTTTTTCGCTGTGTGTGGCATGGTCAGCTGGCCATCTGCTGTTAGTAGAATCACAAAATGATTACAGGCTGGGACAGAGGACTTCTCAACCATAAAAATGTGCCAGTACATGCTAAAGTTAACTTTTATCACCCATAACACTTAATAAAAGGATTACAGGGATCTCAACAGAGAAGATTCTGCCTTTTGTATTGTCTTCAGAAGTGGCCTTGATTTAAAATAAGAAGTAATTAAGGATTTATGAGATATGATCGGACACAGTTTCACGCGTCTGTACACCAGAGTGAATATATATATTGTGTGTGCTGAGTGCAGCAGTAGGAAAGCTGTACAAACTGTGATAAGTAACAAGTAAACTGTGGGGGTTTTTTGCTTTGGTTTCTTTTTTGGTTATTTTTTCACTGAAATCTATAGTGTTCTTTGACTGCTCAGAAGCTTATGCCTGGCATGTGTTATTGCTTAATTATATCCTGTTGTGTGATTTGCAATACACGCAATCTGATCCTGGAAACAAACGGTCTTTCAAAATTATAATGTGTTCTTCATCCTTATTAAGTCTTTGGATCTTGTTGGGATGTGAGCATGGACTGCTTTCACTCTCTTCAATTTCTCCTTGTAAAAATTAAAAAGTTGTTTTTTACTTTTAAATCTTGTCCTGTTGATAGATCCTCCCGTCAAGTTGTCAGCTATTTCAAACCCTTAAAATCCCTAAACAAATTGAATTACAAATCTTTCTGTAGCTGTTCATTTTCTAACAGGCTTCTGTTATCTTTCCATCTGTAACTTTATTAAGGGTGATTACCCTGTAATTCCTTCAACTATAATTCCTCTGGCTGAGCAGTCAAACTTTTAGAGGTACAAAAATTTGTAACACCTTTCTGTTGAACCTTTTGAGGAGACATTGAAAAACTATGACATTAAAGCAGAATACATAAATAGTTCCTGTTTTAATTAAAAAAAAAAAGAGGTAGAAAGACCCCCACCAAAAAACCCCTCACCAAAACGGAAAAGAAACATGTCCCCAAAAAATAGTCTTACTTAAGTGTCAATAGTTGTAATTCCTTTAGCAGGATTTTGAATGGGATTTAAACACCTCTTTAGTAATTTATTTGTCTGTCATGGACTACTTCTAAGGCTACTAACAGTGAGGCTTGAGTGTGGTTTGAATGCTTGCTAATATTAGAGAAACTAGGGTAGCTGATATATTCCACAAGCTATTTTACTTCATGTTTCTTAATTATGAACAGTTAGCTTGAGTGGGTGGTGTTTTTGACAACCTTCTGAAGAATATTGCAAAAAAGTCATTGCAAAGCCTCTGTTAGAATGTGATACAGACTGCAGGGATGTGACATCTCTTTTGTGTTGTTTGTTACTGAATACCTCAGCTGTCGCTAACTGATCCTGTTTTTCATGGTGCGGGCAACTTTGATGTGGTCTTTTTCATATAAAAAAAAAAGTACAGAATTTAATAGAAAAGCTGTAGGATAGCTGAAAAAAACCCTTAGTGACTCCAAAGCCTGAAGTGTCTGAACTGCTTTTGAAATATTTTTTCGTGTTTGTCAAAATTTTTCTAGCATTGGCTCTGATAATTCTAAAAATTCAGGTGACATTATCACTACATCCTAGCCCTGAAAATAAAAATGTCTGTAGTTATTAATTTAAGTAGTCCCAGCAGAATTACAGCAATTTGGCTGAACTGTGTTCTCATCCAAGGTTAAGACCAAAGAGGCCGAAGATGCTTCTAGTCATGGTGAAGGGAGATTTTTATGCACTGAGGAAGGGATTCTGAAAGGGTCAACCTCCTTTTAGGATCCTGTCAGGGTTGTCTGAATGACAACCTGGATAAAGAAGAAGAAAATATGGACATGCTTTCTCATTAACAAGATAAAAGAAGAAAGGGTAGATACTAGTAGTTAGCTCCTAATCTACTTTTCATGCAGCAGCATTAGCTTTTTGTTCTGTTTCTTGGCCACCCCTACATGCCAAACTGAAAAGTTTATTCACGGTTCTGCTTTGCACGTGAAATGATGACTGAAGTTATTTAAAACAGTGACTAACTGGTATCATGTTCCACAAGACTTGTATTTTGTGATGCTACTTTCTTAAAGCACCCTAACAGTTATTACTTCCTTATGACAGTGTGCTCTATTTGAGAGACAGGACATCCTGCCTCCGAGGGTCAGGAGCAGCCCATGGGAATTTTCCCTTCCATTTCCTCCTGTGCTACTACTACCAGAGGACAGAACACCTCTACTGAGGTTTTCATGGGAAAAGGATAT